>APFE031460156.1:46457-70505 GCA_000404065.3 Pinus taeda | reverse complement strand
CATCCACAAATAGCATCCTGCAACTCATAGACCATGATCCATATGTCTAAAAATAGACTTTGCGCCAAAAATAGCCTCCGGGCCCACTTAGTGAAGGCGACTTCTTTTCACTAAGCTCCATCATCTTGTTGCATTTTCAACACTCCCTCTCAACAAGATACGGATTATCTGCAACCCCTATCCTGTAACTCTGAATGTTCTGCATGCAACACATCTACCCGGTCCACTTGCTCCAACAACACTTGGAACAAAAACACTCCCAACTGACCACTCTGTTGGTCTAGGAACATACTCTGATGCTGAAGCTATACCTGATGCTGACAAGTGTTCCCTCTCTGACATCTGCGCTACTCCTACATATCCATGCATATCGCACCATTGCACACGTCTTTGTGCCACCTAGCACTGTGCAAAACACTTGTGCCTCTCGCATTGCTGCAGCCTGCTAGCTATGCGTTGTCCTGGGATTCCCTGCACTGTCGCTCCATCCGCATCTGTCTCTACCCAATCTTTCAGTTCCTGCTACTCAACATAGGGGCTCCTATAGCAAGGTCTCATCCAAGAGGTTGGGTACCTCAAGGATCCTGCCCCTCCTCCTTGGGACAGTCACTCTATATCGCCCCACCTCCTACCTGGAGGTATGGCTGCATGTGATCCCTTAGCCCACTTGGCTCGAAGTTTCCCCCTACTGGAGGTCTCTACATGATTAGATGTCTCTATTTGATCTCCACTCAGCTTCCCCTATTGTGGTTGCTCCACAACCTCCTGAAGCTGCTGCACCAATCGTGGCTCCACCATTGTCTGAGACTTCTTCTAGCTCTGCATGTTGAGAGGTAATATACCCTCCCTCTCAACCACCAAGTCTCCATCAGTTGCCTTGCTACTCAAGGCTTTGCATGCATCTTGAACCTCAGGAGCATACAGGTTCTTGACCCATGAACCAATCTACTTCACCTGTCTAGTGATGATGTGTCTAAGGAAAACCTTTCCCTTACTAAAGACTACATCATAGCCTCTATCTTCTAGCATCGCGATTGACACCAAGTTTCTCTTCAGTCCTGGTACATACTTGACATTGGTCAAGGTAAAGCGAGATCCATGCTCCCTCTGAAACATAACTGTGCCTACACCTGAGACAATATACTTCTCATCATTACCCATCGCTATGAGTATCTGGAGATCTTTCTCCTCCAAAGTACTGAACAAACTCTTGCCGCCGATCATGTGGAAAGAAGCTTCACTTTCAAGAAACCAAATTTTCTTCATCAAATTCCTTTGATGAAGATCCGTCCCTGGTATTCCGCCTGATCTCCTCTTGCACAAGATCCGACCAAAGTCTCTCCCATCCTCGCAATTTCTCCTGACCATTGACAGAGTCCTGATAGGAATGCCAACTCTTCGGAAGACCAAGGAGAGCCAAGCTCACCAAGTCCTCATCATCGACAGTCATCCCCACACTTCCCAGCTCATCCTGACATTGGGTGAACTTCATGAGATACTGGGGCATACTGTCTCCATTCTCACACTTACTGTTTCTGAGTTTTATCCTTGAGCGCCATTCCACCAGCTCAAAACTCAACCGCTTTTGATCTAAAATTCGTGAGAAAAAAGTATTTCTCGTACAGAGATTGACTGTATGGGCATTCACCGGATATCTCACCTTCCAAAAGAAGGATGATTCCAGAGGCTACTTGGCCCAATTACAGACTCTGCCTAAAGAAATAAAATGTAAACACTTTCTGAATAATAGATCCGATGATCAACTTCGCTTCGATATCATGTAGAACTTTTTCTACAAATCAACCAGCTCTGATACCATGTAGAAATTTTGAATAATATAACACTTATTCATAGAGATTATCCTGATTATACACTATTTGCAGAATGCATGCATAATACATAACCTCCTCTACTATTGGTCAACAATTTTGCGGAATCAGAAACAATCGCATGCGCACATAGAAGCATTAATCACACATATCAATACAGTATGTACCCGGGGAAAGCATACAGCTGAAAACCCCCAACTATCTATATATTATATTTATTGAGAACATGTAACAATACATAGTACAATACTCCTCACAAGTACTCAGTACTATCTCCACCTGTTACACACAAACTAGCTAAGATCTGAATCAATCACTGGCTCAAATCTCCTCCACTGCTTGCCTGCCTCCACTGCGCAATCCCGCATGAGAATACTGATGAATGATTGATCCAAATTCGTATTTCCCTTGGATATAACACACAATCCTCATTGAAAATACTCAATCCATTGATTGTGCAAATCTCATGCACAACTATAGTCACAACTTATAGTTGTCTTGCCCTTTCACTCACCTCTAACACTTGTCTCCACTGAACTGTCCATGCATTGAGTTAATTGATGTATTCTTTAGTTGATTTATGAGTTAATAATTAGTGAATTAATTAATAACTAATTCACATCACTCAACATTAGTCTATTTGCCAGCTAGACTAACTACAACTAGTTCAACTAAGTCAAACTGAACACAACTCCATCAACTACTGATCCAACTCCACAGAACTCAATCATTGAAGTCCTAACTGAAGTTCTTCATGCAATAGCTCAAGTAACCCATAAGAACCACTTATTTCCTTCTGGCAGTTGCATGTGCCACATCCGTAGCTCGAATTGAAGTGCTCCAAGAGAATAAGATAATGTTTATAGTCCAAATATTATTAAGAGCTAATAATATTCAACTGTTCTATTTTTAGCCTGGTAGTCTAAAAATAGACTTTGCCCATATGTCTAAAAATAGAAGTCCATCTATTTTTACCAACATGACCAATCATCCACAAATAGCATCTTGCAACTCATATACCATGATCCATATGTCTAAAAATAGACATAGTCTAAAAGTAGACTTCGCGCCAAAAATAGCCTCCGGGCCCACTTAGTGAAGGCGACTTCTTTTTACTAAGCTCCATCATCTTGTTGCATTTTCAACAAGTCTGCTATAGAAGTAAGAAGCTTCTTAGGAGCATCAAAATATTGGAGGAAGTTCATTTCTAACTTTTCCTCAATTGCAGCTCCCTTACATGCTTTTATAGGATTGAAAAAGGTGTTTCAGTGGGGAGGCAAACATCAGAAAGCCTTCAACACCATGAAAGAAAAGATTAGTACAACACTTGTACTTGCACTGCCTAATCTACAAAGACCGTTTGAGATCCAAACAGATGCCAATGACTATGCCATGGGAGCAATGTTGACACAACACGGTAAACCCATATGCTATCATTATGAGACTTTTAATCCTGCAGTAGTTAACTATCCTACATATGATAAAGAATTGTATGCATTAGTTCAGAGTGTGAAAAAGTGGAAACATTACTTAATGGGCAAATAGAAAGTAATACATACTGATCATCAACCACTTCAATATCTACACTCCCAGACTAAGTTGTAGCAATCAAGACATTACAGATGGATGGGTTTTCTACAACAGTTTCATTTAGTCATTAGATATAAAAAGGGCATACGTAACAAAGTTGCAGACATGTTATCTAGACCCATTATAAATGCATATACTATACTTAAGCATAATTTTGCACTACTTGAAAGCTACATTGAACAATATGCTCAAGATATAGACTTTAAAGATGTATATGCAACTTTGAGTCGAGGCAAGAGAGTAGAAGAATTGGATTATCATGTAAAGGACTGACTCTTATTTCACTGTGGGAAACTTTTCATTCCACAAACTGAGAGAGTAAAGATAGTTAGAGAAGCACACACTTCTCCGATATCAGGTCACTTTGGGGTAAGTAAAGTAGTTGAACAGTTGCAAAGATTTTGCTATTGGCCGAAAATGAATGAGGCAGTTTCTAGATATGTAAGAGGGTGTACTATGTGTGCTAAAAGCAAGCCCAACAATAGGAAACTAGGCTTGTACACTCCATTACCAGTTCCTTCTCACCCTTGGGAAAGTATTTCCATGGACTTTGTTGGAGGACTGCCTAAATCTTGGAGAGGTCATGATTATCTATATGTGGTTGTGGATAGGTTCAGAAAAATGGGTATTTTGATACCTTGTAATAAACAAATTATAGTTGAACAAACTGCAAAACTATTCTTTGAACATGTATGGGTTCATTTTGGATTACCCACTTCTATTGTATCTGATCGAGACACCCGATTTGTGGGGAATTTTTGGTCAAGTTTGTGGGAGCTGATGGACACCCAACTAAAGAAAAGCACATCGTTTCATCCACAAACCGATGGCCAAACAGAAGTAGTTAACATGACAGTGGTCTAGTTACTCAGAGGATATTGCAGAAAACATCCTAAGCTTTGGGATGAACATTTTTGTTATGTGCAACATGCTTATAATAGAGCAAAACACTCTTCTACACAGAGATCTCTTTTTGAGACCTGTTTTGGTTTCATACCAAGGCCTCCTTTGGATTTTGTCTTTGGTAAAGATACCACAATTGATGGACACAGTGATGTGGACAAGGCAACTAGGTTCATTGAACAGATCCAGAAGATCGACTAAGCAGTACAGGAACAACTAGAAAAGAGCCAAGGCAAATACAAGGCAAGGCATGACAAGCATCAGATAAAGCACAATTTTCAAGTTGGAGACCAGGTCTGGCTGTATATCAACAAGGACAGGATGCAAAGTGAAGGTAAAAAGCTAAAGCCTATCAAGTATGGACCTTTTAAGATACTTGAGAAGATTGGTGAAAATGCTTTTCGCCTTGATCTACCAACTTACATGCACATCTACTTAGTCGTAAATGCAGATTGCTTGAGAATGTTTGAACCTTCTCTAATTGAGGATCCCGAAGAGCAAAGTCAATTGCCTTCTATTGATGACCTGCTACCTGAATATCTTAATGAATTGCAGGAAGACACAGTGCTGGACAGGAAGGTGAAGACGACACGCAGAGGAGATGTCGAGTACCTCAGAATTTGACTCAAAGGTTTGAAGCCGAGCAGTGCAAAGTGGATTGAGATTGGACAAGTGAGACAGTACCCTCACTTAGTCGATGCTTGAAAGAAAACCAACTTTTGGTGGTCCAAAAGCTTTTTAGTGGGAAGGCCGTGATCCGAATTGGATCCATAAAGAAAGATTAACAGAGCCATGGCTGTACTAGGTTGGGACAGACTTCAAAAGATTTAAAACAACGATCAAGAACACCTCTAAACTAGTGGCAATGGCAACTAGCGTGGAACGACGAGGACCTCGATCAAAGCGTGCTGACCGAGGCCCATGGAGACTGCGCGGGAGGCAAAATTAGCCCCTGGGAGGCCCGGATCAAGAAACAAAGGTAGTTTTTGAAGCGTGATAAAAAAACCTCAAATTGGAGAAGCCCTGAGCACTCGGTCACATGAGAGCCAGGAAAACCGTGTGATAAAAGGCTAAGAGCTAACGGCGAGACCTGCTCCGAAACCGGCGGTATTGATCGAGGGAATCCATGGGCTGTAAGCAGTTTTAAAGGAAAAGGAACGATTCCACTTAGCACATGACGCATGGCAAGCAGAGGAGAGAGAAAACCGCCACTCATTGTGCGCTAATGGTCGAGCTAGTCAACCGTACGGGACGAGTGAATGGTGTTGGATCTGGGGGCTCCAGATCTAATGGCTGAGATCGCGCCCGATGGAGAAGACGGAATTGAAGAGGGAATAAGCCTTAATTTAGTAGAATTTGAAGTTTGCTTTCACTGGCCCGGTGGAAAATGACTCATTCCATAACGTAACTGAAGAAATGAACCGACGAGGCAAGCTGGCACAGTTCGGAGGAGGACAAGTGGTCATTCCTGTGAGTCTGATGATGACGTCGAGAACAGGGAACTCCAAGCGCAACTGCAAGCAGGCGAATCGACGGGGGTAGAAGAGGAAATGAACCGCCATGAGCTTGAATGATTTAAAGCCATGAACAAAGAACATAAAGGACACACACCTAGAGAGGAAGACAAAAGACAGAAAAGAGAAGAACCAGTGAAGCAAAAAGCAGAATGAAGGCAGAGGGCCGAGTTGACCAAAGGCAGCGTCGAGCACCAGAGAGCTTGAGAGATTCAAGCCATCCCTGAGAGGATCTGTCAGACCAAAGAGGTCAAAGAGCTGGCAAGGAAAAGAGTCTGTGTACTCCAGTGGCTTGGGGAATCCAAGAACCACCCTACCAAGCCAATCTGTTTCTGAAGACTCATATTGAGCTCCTTCATTGTAATTCTCTGCTTCAATACACAATAAAAGAAGGCCACCACTGAGAGCTGGACCAGGGATGTAGCCCTGGAGGATAGGGTGAACTCCTTATTAAATTCTTGTGTTCTTATATTTTCTTACTGTGTTTCTCTGTTGTTTTCCATTTCAAGTGTCTGCGTATTTGCAATCTGATCGATCCGTTGCTTAAATAACATAGACACACACACCAACATATGAGTATGTAATACCTTCATTTAATAAATATTTAACTAAGGTCACTCATAGGGTGATTATCAGATCATTGTGTCATAACTATTTCCTTATTTTCTACAATTCTTTATTATCGTTCTTTTATAGAATCAAGTTATTCCTTATATTTGCATTTGAAATAGATATTTAACGTTGTTTCTTTAATAATGTTCTTTTAATGCATTGCGTAGAATAAGCTGAGTGTTACGATTGATTGATGCTCTTTCCGATTCATGTTCAACATTGAAGTAGTTACTTATGGTTTATTACCGTTGTGATTCTTTCCATTTACTAGGTTAGAAAATAGCCCATTAGATACGGTTTCTTTCAATGCATCTGCTTGAAATTGATTTCCTTTGTAAAACAATTACGATTGGATTTAGATTTATGGTTTGAATTGTCTTTGATTTAACTTCAAGAGTTAAGGATTTGTTAATACATTCTTGCACCGTCTTGATGAAATATTAGAATCATTTGGTTATGTAACAACCTATGACCTCTATTTCACAGATAGCGGTGACATCCTTGAAATAAACAGACGAATCCTAGGTTGATAATTTAATGTAGGAATTAAGATTGATTTAAATAGTCATCTTAGTGCACCAACAGTGGGGTGGATCTCCGAAATGACAAACACATGGCCTAGTGTTACCTGAACTAGACTATGGAACATGATAAAGCCACTAGCCTAGTAACCCCTGAGCCGGACTATGGGTTGTGGTAAAGTCATGATTGTGTGCCTTGGTGGGCCTAAGAATCCTTGCCGGTGAATGGTGGGATATATGGAAAATCCAAGAGGTGGATTGCTCTCCGTTGGGCCTAGTAGTCCCGGGATGGGATGTACGATAAATCCTGGAGAGTGGGTCTCGATGTAGGGCCTAGTGATCCTTGGATAGGACTATGGATTACAGTAAAGCCTGAGAGACTAGGAGGCACTAAAATTCCTCACGGTGTAGGTGGATAACTCTGGTAGCATCCATGTTTGTTTGGTTCCTTTAGGTTGGTTATGAGTCTGACATCCATGCTCAGAATATGGGACAGGGGTGATTGGCTGAAGATATATTTGGCTTATCCAATCTATGGTAGGATGAAACATGGTAGTCCCATCCCTGTTTGGTTTCTATATTCATTAATGATAAATTCATCCCTTTGGTTTTCATGTGTAAATGTATTGGTTTATATGTGGATTCTATGGTTGAGGTATTTATAGTATTTTTGTTGTTACTATGTTGGGTATGTATATGTTTTATGACAACAACTATGTATGGCTCTCATCATGTTTTTACTTGTAAATGAATGGACAATGTATCTATGACCTAATAGATGATAATGCAACAAATGACATGAGGGAACAATGGTTCTTAACGATTCTCATATAAGTACAAGATCCCTATGCTTAAATATATTGTTTACACCTATATATTACATGTTTGTGATATGTTTGGCGAAGTGCCTATCATGGCTAGTAGGGTTCTGGTTAAGGGCTTGTTCAACTAGTTACTTTTGCATCATTGTTTCCATGTTATTTTACTGCTTTCAAGTTGTCATTCCATTCTAGGCAGTGACCTGGACTTTGGGCCTGAAAAAGTGGCTCAAATCCTAGGGACACTGGCACAAAAGTGGAAAAAATGGTTCTTGGACCCTGACATGCATGCCTATGAGAGAGTCTAGAGGTCTCTAGAAGCTGGCATGCCCATAGCATGAGAGCGTCTAGAGGTCAAGTGGTTAAAAAACTTCAGTGGGACCTAGGGGCAAGTTGCCTGAAGTGTTGGCATGGTTCTCAGGGGTCTTATAGCTAATGTGGAAGGTTTGTATGTTGTATTTTCTTCGATTCCATTTCCTTAAGGTCACATAGGAGATTGAATCCAACCATAGTAGCCTCTGGTTGCATGTTTACCCTGGTTAGCCAGTTACTTGGGTAGATGTGGGAGGAGGGTGTTACATGTGCATATACAATGGATTTGTATACAATTTATATGATGGGCCCATGGATTGTGACTAATATACATTGTGAGTTATACCCCATATATTCATATATACATAAATAATGTTGCTTCGACTATGTTTGGACTGAGCATGGTGAAATCTAGAGCATGGTGTTGGATGCAAGGAGTGGGTTGGACCCCACACAATATATTTAAATTGACATGTTATAATGCATGATATATGGAACCTACATAATTTAATTTTATAATTGAGGTTACATGGTATACGGTAGATATGTCGAATATGGTCAGAATCACAAACCCATTTATGGCCAAGTCCCATGCACCTATTTTGTTATTTTTAATTTTAAAGATATGTAAAATGTTTGGTGGCCTATGGCCTAGAGGGTATTAATAGGCGGACCACATGAAAGAAAGGAAGAAAAGGGAGGATATTGTAGAGGAATGGAGTCTAGAGGAATTATGGGCGAGACAAGGGATAATTTCTAAGTTGGTAAAGCAACCCATGTGCTAAGTATTATTAACAATCAACCATAGAAAGGGATAGTTACAGACCTGAATGGGGGCAAGCAAATTTTGATTCCATATATGGAAGAAATGGGAAAAAGAGGACATAATTCACAAGGCTCTAACTTTTAGCCTGATTATAAAAATTTGGCATATATTCAATCAAAAGAAAGGTAATATCAAGCAGATTACAATGATCCACCCAACAATTTAATTTGGTACCTAGAATTTCGAGAAAATCACAAGGAAAGCTATAACACTCTTAAAAGGATCAAAAAATGGCCTAACAAGATGAAGAACTCTGGATGACCTAACTTTTTTCCCCAATGTTAGAATAACACAAACAAGAAGTCAATAGAGAATTATGGATGAGGAAAATATTTTGGAAAACACAAAATTTGGAATCAAATGAGGTTTGTGAGGAAAAATCTCATGAGAATATATAGGTATTGGAAAAGAGGAAGTTCACCTAATACTTCTAGAAGGAATATCTCTCAGAGGAACCAAATATTGGAAAGTAATTAGTTAATAAAAAACTATTGACTAGCAGAAAATGATGGAGAACCTATAAATGGAATTTAAGAGGAAATATTGAAGAAAATGTCTCGGAAGGTTACGGGGCCATGATGACTTGTAAGAGAAACAGGGGAATTGTCCATAAAGGACTTGGATAAATAGTTTCCAGTAGGAGGCGGCAATAAATACAACTATAGATGTAATAAGTACAGTTATGTGAAGAGCAAGTGGTTGGTAAATCTAGTAGGAGAACCACTGAGCAGAGGATTTTTTCTAAAATTCTTTCCTTGGTTGTTTGATTATTGAGAGTGAATATGATCCATACCTTGTGTGTGTGTGTGATATGCATGCAATTTAATGAGAATGAGTGTGATGAATGTATGTTGAGCGACAACATGGTACTAAAATGTTTATGCAATTATTATTACATGAATCTAATCAAGGTTGTTGTGTTGTTGATTATGTAGCTAAGTGAAAAACAACCACATGCAGTATAGGCCTTGCAAATTTGTGCTCTTGATTCACATGAAGACCTTGGCAAGATGGATCGCTCGAGTATATCTATCTATATATATATATATATATATATATATATATATATATATATATATATATATATATATATATATATATATATATGCATGCAATTTAATGAGAATGGGTGTGATGAATGTATGTTGAGTGACAACATGGTACTAAAATTTTTATGTAATTATTATTACATGAATCTAATCAAGGTTGTTGTGTTGTCGATTATACAGCTAAGTGAAAAACAACCACATGTAGTATAGGCCTTGCAAGCTTGTGCTCTCGATTCACATGAAGACCTTGGCAAGATGGATCCCTCGAGGAATTGTTGATTAAAGACAAGGATGTCTAAGCCTGGAAGGACAAGTGCAACTGGATGACATGATTAATGCATTTGAATATAAAGTGAATGGTTCGAGGGCTTGAGGAGTACCTGGAGGCCCTACAAAAATAACATCCGAGAGATTGTTGTGGCTTGGTACCTTTAGCCAGTGAAGACTACTAAATATGTATGTGGTAACGAGTGAGTAGATGTCCATGAATATAACAACATAAAAACTCTTACATATAAGTGTTGGTTGTTATCTCTTATGTTCGAATGCATGTGTTTTAACTAGGAAATCAACTTCTTATGGATATAATATTTCTTGTATAAACACAAGTTCAACATGTTGGTTTATTTTATGAATACTTTAGGTACATGCTAAAGAACTAAGACCTTGGGGTATCCCAAGGAAGTGAATTTTCAATGATTGATTAGACAGTGAGTTATAGGGTTGAACTGTGAAATTTACAGAAGTGGGATTATTCAGCTAATCACACTTGATTTGATGCATCCCAGTTGAGTTCCTAGCTAGCTCTGAGAGCTTGGAGCTTTGGTATATAGTTGTGGTAAATATGGAGTTCTAGGGGAAATCAGCTTGATAAGAGTCAATGAGTCCTGAGCTTGGACTTTGAAACTGACTGAGGCATAGTTATTCAGTTAACCATGATGAATTGAATGCATCTAGTTTTTATGTGAGCTACAAAGAAGCTCTGACAGCTTGATGGCTCTAGTTTATGGCTTGAATAGCCATGGAGTCAACATTCCATTGACTCTTACAAGATAAGTATCGATTCAACTGCATAGCTTATTCTTGTATATTGGGATGTAATATATGTGAACTGAATTTGTAGGAACAAAATATTTGCGGATTGCTTATTGGTTTCGTGGTCATGAGATTATTATTAATTATCATGGAACTTAGGATTTGTTTTGGTAAATATGTCAGTCAAATTTTTGTTGGATGACCCATAGTAAAATAATATAGATATGCATAGATTGTGCATAGGTTTTATTACAAGGATATGAATGTGGCTGTGAAATAACATAGGCTATGCATTGGAAAAGCAACATTTTTGGCCACAAGATAGGTTATATGGGTCCTCCAATGGAGTTGAAACATCGACAACTATCAAATATCACTATGGAAAATTCAAACTCTTTATCTATCAAACAAACCACAAGAGTCTAAAATCTGCAAGATAGGTTATATGGAACAGGGTTATCAATCCATCACAAGTTGTTACGAGAACAATGACAAATTATGAAACAAAGTCCTATCTAGGTTTTGTTATAGGGATGTCGGTGGTGTAAAAAAATACACTCATAGATCTCCTATAGGTGAATTGGATGTCAGTGGGTAACATGTTATGCCAGGTGGTCACTGTTAGTTGACAAAGGTTTAGCAAGTTGCACAGGATTATGATAGGAGTTATCACAAAATGGTAATAGGTATGTCATTGGTTAAGACTGGCCTTTAATAGGTCATCACAGGTTTTGTATGCACATTGTGATAGGCATTTTGATAGATCTTGACAAATCACAAAACTATGATAGGTGTATTAAAAAAAATTAATGATGGATTATGGAAGGGTTTTGCCACATATCACAACCAGTTTGACACAACTTTGGTAACATACTTGAATAGAGTTTGACTAGAAGTCCAAGCTTTGAGTAATCCCCACAATGAAGAAAATAAGCATCTTGGTAGGGATTTGGTGAAATAAATTCTTAAACTTGAGCATAAATTCCAAGAATTAGAGCAATGAGAAGCTCAAAATTATTTTCACAGATTGCACATGATTTAACAATCAAGTAACAATAAGGATTTGCAACATTTGTTTCAACTAAATAAATTAATTATTATTTGAAGTAAAGTAAAAGAAACAACAATAATGGAAGCCAAAAGGGTTGGAGTAGTGAGCAGAGAGATTATTTTCATATAGGAATTGGGGAAAACAACAACAATTAGTGAAACTATAAGATGATTGTATGCAAGAGTTAAATTCTAGAAATTATATATAAGGATGGTATACATTGTTGACATGTAAGGATTGTGCATATGTTTTATTACAAGGATATGAATGTGGTTGTGCAACATCACAGGCTATGCATTGGAAAAGTAACATTTTCGGCCACAAGATAGGTTATATGGATCCTCCAATGGAGTTGAAATGTCAGCAATTGTCAGATATCACTATGGAAAATCCAAACCCTCTATCTACAAAACAAAGCACAAGAGTCTAAAATCTACAATATAGGTTATATAAATAAGGTTATACGTCTTGAGTTAAGATAAAATCCTAATAAATATATGACATGTTACAATGGAATATAAAATAATTGTAATCATTCCATAACAAGTTGTCACAAGAATGATGACAAATTATGCAATAGAGTCATATATAGGTTTTGTTGCAGGGATGTCGGCGATGTAAACAAATGCACTTATAGATATCCTACAAATGAATTTGATGCCAATAGGTAACATGCTATGCCAAGTGGTCACAGATAGGTGACAAAGGTATAACATGCTACATAGGATTGTGACAGGAGTTATTACAAAATGTAATAGGTATGACATTGGTTAAGGCCGACCTTTAACAAGTCATCACCGATTTTGTATGCACATTGTGACAGGCCTTTGGATAGATTTTGACAGGTCACAAAACTATGTTAGGTGATTAAAAAAAAATGATAGACTATGGTAGGGTTTATCCACGTGCCATAACTAGTTTAATACAACTTTGGTAACATACATGAATAAAGTTTGACTAGAAGTACAAGCTCTGAGTAATCACCGCAATGAAGCAAATAAGCAACTTGGTAGGGATTTGGTGAAATAAATGCTTAAACTTGAGCATAAATTCCAAGAATTAGAACAATGAGAAGCTCAAAATTATTTTAAAAGAATGTAGATGATTTAACAATATGTTAACAAGAAGGATTTACAATGGTTGCATCAATTGAAAAAAATAATTGTTATTTGAAGTAAAGGAAAAACAATAACAATAATGGTAGCTAGAAGGGTTGGAGTAGTGAACAGAGAGATTATTTGCATACAAGAAATGAGGAGAACAACAACAACTAGTGAAATTGTAGGATGATTGTCTGCAAGAGTTAAATGTAGGAAATCGTATATAGGTATGGTATACATTGTTGGCATGTAGGAACAATGCCTCCTCAGGGTTGGGGCATAAGATGTTGAAGTGCCATGAAATTGTGCATCATTTCTATTTTACATAAGAAATTTCAATTCGTGTTTGCATATTGTCTGCATATGATTGATGTTGTTCTCTTGAAATTAAGAACATGGGTATATGAATCAAGGTTATTATTGCTAATATTAATGTTATTTGATTGTTGTCCTCTAGGTCTAATGTTAGTAGTACTGGAAGTGCATGCTTGTCAGCATGGATCGTGGACCTCTAGATCCTATTGGTGTGTGGTTATCACTGGATGTGTGAAGGATGCTCAAGGATGAAACCTAGTATGAGGACATGGACTTGTAGCTATGAAGTGGGAGCTCAAGTCATTTTGCATTAGCAAAATAAAATTGCGTATATATATCATGCACTGAGGACAATGCATAAAATAAGGGGGGGTGGGGAATGTAATACCCTCATCATTCATAATGTAATTAATTCTTATTATTTAGGTTGGTGAACTAGAATGATATTATGAGGCTGAAGTACCCATGTAATGAAGTTAAATATATTGTGGGGCTAGCGTACTTAGATACTTATAAGCTTGTAAAGGTTGTGAGGCCTTAAAGCCTGAAATGTAATTAATGTAATAAAATATTATAAAAATAATAAAATAAGGCTAGCTATGGAGCCCACTCCGCAAAAAGAGTATGGGAGATACATCTCCAAAGACAAATGCAACAATTATGTTATTTTGGTGAAAAGTGCGCCTAGGGCCCATGTGGCCCTAATGAGTGCCACTTGGCCAATTAGGACCATGCAATTATAAAAGGACTATTATTCATTCAACCAAGGATGGATGGAGGTGGAGTTGGTTAGTGAGTCCTGGGGTGGACTCTAAAGTTGACTGATGGCTGGTGAGTCCTAGGGTTGGACTTTGGATTGGCTAAGGTGCGATTATTAAGTTAACTATGCTATATGGGTGCATCTTGTTTATGATGTGAGCCCCAAATTTGGCTTGAAGAGCTTGGTGCTCCGAAGGTTTTTTCACCCCATTTATGGCCTAATGACCATGGAGTTTGGGTGGGAACTTGGTGTTGGTTCTTGGCCTAAAGGGTGCTTAGAGCCCTAGAGCAGCACGACTGTTGGGTTGGAACCTTGGTAATTAGCCTGGAGGGTGCCTAGAGCCCTGAAGCAACGTGACTATTAGGTTGGCACCTTGGTTGTGTATGAGTGGATGTTTTGGTTACTGTTACCTATGGAGTTGTTGCCTCGACTCAAGGGTGACCTATGGCTGAAATTATGAGCCAAATTGTTTATGGCTGGGAGGTAGATGGTGAGCCCGCAACAAGTTGATATTCTCATTTAGATAAGTATTTGTGTGTCTTACTGTGATAAAATTATGAATTATGATGAAACCTTAATTTTCAAGGTTCTTCTATTATTCTTTTGTATAATTAAATTCATTGTTAATTCTATTATGCAAGATGTAAATATGGGTTATACGTGCATTTATGTGCTCTAAAGATATGTTGGGTATTTTATGTGAATTTGTGGGTTCCGGTTATAAACCTTGGTTTGCATATTTGTTGTGATTGTTGAATACCTTGTGTTGTAATTACTTGTATGAAGTGTGTACAAACCCTAGCCATGGTTTAGTGCTTGAGTTTAAATTATGTTGTGAATGTTTTGTTGTTAATGTGAATTTGCTATGTTTAATGCCATTGAATTATATAAATTATATATGTGTTAAACATGATTGATTTATTCCGATTTTGATTTTTAATTACAATTATTGTGATATTAAATGTGTGTATATAGCATACAATGTTGCATTTATAATAAATATAATTGTTGAAAAATATAGGAATTGTGGCATATTTGAGTACAATCACTTATGTAGTTAATTTTACGAGACTCAAGTAGTGTTGCCCTGCCTGAGGCCAGGGACATTATAGTGTTCCTCTCATTCCCTCCACTGGAACCTCTTAAGCACTTCTTACTCTTCTCTGGCTATTTCACCTTGCTCACCTCCTAATAACTTCTCTTGTTCTCTCCTCTTTGAGGACTTCCTTTATCCCTTTCTCCTTTCCAACCTTAGTTGGAATTCTTTAGATCTAGCCTCTCTGCTACAATAATTCCTTTCTGCCACAATCTTTTAGAACCCTGCTAGTTCTCTTATCCTTAGAGTTACCACCACTTTTCCTACTAGGATGGTTCTTTTGCATTAAGCTCTTCCTTTTCTCTCTAAGATTTCTACATGCTATTTCAACTCTGCCACAACTTCTCCAGTCGTGATAGCTACTAGCTACAATTACCAACTTCTTCACTAAATTAGAATAAAACTTAAAGACCATATTAGCTTCCATAACTCCTTAACATTGGAGTATTTTCCTTTGCTCGCATGTAATATGCTCTCAACTCCTTTGTGTTTTGTTCTGAGAATCATTTTTCAACCTTTTGAGTCTCCTTTCCTCTTTTAGTATAATCTCTTTAGTTTTCTTATTAACTGGAATATTTGTCTAGAGGCCTCTCTCATTAAATTCTCTGCTATCATCCCCGCTTTTCTGAACACTCACTAGCTACAAAAATCCTTCAACATAAGAATTGGTCAGATTATATCAAGAGAGCATTACTACTGCTTTAATACCACTTTGACACAACACTTGGCACTACTTTCAATTTCTCCCCTTGGTTGAAAATTTCCACATTCACTGTCATGGAAATCACCTCCGAGCTTACCCTTAATTCTTCTACAAGCCCAATAATTACGCATTTGGGCATGACTCATTCTTGTCATGTGACCTTGGAAATGTCTGAGAACTGTCACTCCATTGTATCCTTGAACTTCCATGACCATAATTTGTCCCAAACAATCTACACACAAGACTACCACATATGCTCCTATTAGCGTGGGGCCACCATTCCTACACCCATGATCTCTCAATGGAGTTCAAAGCCACCAATCTATCGACACTCACATACTCTTCGTTCTATGATATCCCTAAGGAATATTAATAACGATAAACAAAGCATGCATAACAAAACACATACACAACGTTTTACACAATATAAACACTCAGAAAATTGTAAAATATGGGTTGAATTGAGCCATTTTATTAAGATAAATGTCGGGTACAATATGAGATCATATTTCATGCACCTAGGCTTTCCCAAGGCAAGCTAACAAGGCCTAGGTGACAAAATCAACTACTCAATCACCAGGGAGTTGTCCCACAACAAAATTTTTGCGTTGACCCTTAGGAAACTACACTATTGGTTGCAAGTAATGGCTACTAGGTCCTACTCCAGTGCTCATAAAATTCGAGAAAATTAACCTTGGTCTCTCCTCCACAGACCCACCAAAATCTAGAAAGGGTTTGGCCAAATGAGGACCTCGAAATTTCGGCCGAATTTCTTCTCGCTCCTCTAGGTCCTAGGTATTTTGGCCCACTTGTAAATTTCATTACTGAAGGTCCCAAAAATGGTTGTAATACCCGGTAAATCCCCCTATAGAATTCCCCCACAAGTCCTAATCCCAAATTCCTCTTTCTCCAATGCCCCACATGTGGCACAAAGTACCGTTGCATAGGCCCACTCAGTCCTCACTGATGAATGCTTTACCTAGCTAGAATCTCTCCCAAAATGGAGCTTTGGAATCTCTCCAAATGTATAGAAAATGAGGGCCCTTAATTATCCCGGAAACCCAAAAAATTCCTTGCTCCACAAACAACTCTATCAATGACTACACATTTCCTTTCTCCTACGTCCCACCTGCTCTCCAGCTCCACGAAGTCACTTGCAATCTCCCTGGTTAGATCATAAATGATGCAAGATGCCTCCTTAGGCTAGCACTCAAAGTCCATTGAACGTATGGTGAGATTCTCGCTTGAAAATCTCGTGTGCTCAAAAACACATGCATACTTGGCTCCCATCTCAAGCATGCTAGTCAAGGGTGAATGTTCAAATGATCAAAGATCCCCAAAAATGAGTGCCCTATCTTATTTTGTCATTGAGCCTCCAATTTCCCCATATGGGACCCATCCATCGATTTTCCCTCTCCATCAATTTTTCCTCTCTCTTTCCCTCCAAGATTGAGTACTCCCCAAATAGGTATTCATTTTTGGCATCATCCCAACCATCCACTACTCATTCAATTTCCTCCCTTTCTCTTATGTTGGCCCCTCACTTTAGCTCAAAACTTCAAGTGGGGTCCCACAACCCAATTTTCCTAAGTAGTAATCCAAAATTTGACAAAATTGACAAAATTGATTTTTCCCTTAACAATATTGCTAAGAGGGAATATCAGAGTCCTCCCCACCAAAATGTTGCTTGTCCTTAAGAAATTGCAAAGCTGGATACTGAAGAATCTACTCACCTTCCCATTTAGCATCCTCATTTGGTAGGTTCTTCCACCAGATTAGAAACTCCCAGATGACTCTACTCCTCAACCTCCTCTCCTGGTTGTCCAAAATGGCTTCAAGCTCTAAAACCAGGTGCCCATCATCATCTAATGGAGGTATTTATAGAACCGTTGTCACATGTTGGCCCAATACCTTCTTGAGGCATGACACGTGGAAGACATTGTGCACTCAGCTTCTTGGTGGAAGCTCTAACTCGTAGGCCACCTCCCCGACCCTCTTTGTGACTCAAAAAGGCTCATAAAATCATGGTTGTAGCTTCTTGGCCCCCTTTTGCTTTAGCATGGACTTTCTCTAGGGCTGGAGGCACAAGAAGACTAGGTCCCCCACCTCAAAGTATCTCTCAACCCTGTGCATGTTTGCACACATCTTCTTTTTGTTTTGAGTTTTTTGTAAGTTATCATTGAGAGCCTTGAGAATTGTTTGGCTCTCTTGGATGCAATATGTGGCCCTTGGGGCCTGGTTGTCTCCAAAAACAAAGCTAATGAAAGATAAAACATCATAACCATATAAAGCGTGGAAAGGTGACATACGAATGGACATGTGATAAGTAGTATTGTAGCAATACTCCCCCAAGTGTAGTCATCTCACCCATGCCCATTGCTGCCCTATCATATAGTTCCATAAGTAACCCTCCATCCATTTATTGATGATCTTAGTTTTCTTGTTGATCTGGGGGTGGTAGTTGGTGTTGGGTGTAAGCTCCATGCCCACAAGCCTGAAGCGAACCTTCTAAAAATCCCCCATGAAGCGGTTATCCCTATCGCTCACTATGGTCTTGGGAAGACCATGCAACTGGAAAACCTCCCTAAATAACAACTCTACAACCTGAGAAGTAGAGTAGCTAGCAAGAATAGCAAATAAATGGGCATACTTCATCAATATGTCCACCACCACATAGATGCAATCATGACCCTACACTATTGGAAGGCCTGTGATGAAGTCCATTGAGATGCTCTCCCACTTCCCCTTCGGAATAGGGAGAGGCTGTAATAACCCTGTTGGATGAGTCAATTCCCCCTTGTTCCTTTGGTAGACCTCACACTCCTGTACATGCCTCAACATGTCCTCCTTGAGGCCCTTCCTTGAGTAATTCCCCTTGACTGTCATGTAAGTCTTCATGAACCTCTAGTGTCTTGATAATGGTGAATCATGGGTCACATGGAGGATTTTCTCCCTCAACTAGGAACCAAAGAGATATGCCCCTTGTAATAAATAACATCTACCATCACGTGGTAGTGCTCATCCCCATAGCCGTCCTCCAAGATGTCACATGCCTGACAATCCTTGGAGTACTCCACCAGCAGTTGTACTTTCCAATCATGACAAATGCTCATGAGAGAAAGTGTCACGGGCCTCCTGGATAGGGCATCGGCCACCACATTGTGCCTGTCCTTAACATACTCTATGTCAAAATCATATGCCTAGATCTTGCTGACCCACTTATGTTGTCTATCGTTAAGGCCCTTCTGCCTCGGAAAATGGCAAAGACTGTTGTGATCAGTCTTCACTCTAAACTTGTTGCCCACCAAGTACTACCAAAATTTGGCCAAGGCATACATAATGGCCGGCATCTTCTTTTCATAAATCAAGTACATCCTCTCATGTTGAAGGAGCTTTTGGATCTCAAAAGTAATGGGATGCCCATCCTGTCACAATATTTCTCCCATGCCTTCACCCGATGCATCACACTCCAATGTGAACGACTGGGTGAAATCGGGAAGTGCTAATACCAAGCAACTACTCATTACATTAGGGGAATTTTGAGGTCTAAAATAAGCCTCCTAAGAAAAATGTACTACCAAAATAAAATTTATAAGAACTAATAGGATTCAAGTTGATGATGTCAACCATGGGGGATGATTCACCATTTTTGGAGTAAAAAAGTAAAAAGATTAAAAAATAATAAAATAATAAAATACTTTTTCAACTCGTATTTTCAACGTATCTCCCTAATTTTTTACTCAAATTTCAAGTAGAGTACTCATTGGATGCAAAAATTAATTCCTCATCCAAGGATTACCCATGTTGCATACTTTCGATGGACCCTACTACACGAAAAGTGAGAAATACATGAAAAAACGTGACTGCAACCATGATTTTCATGTATTTCTCATTTTTCATGTAGCAGTGTCCATTGAATCTATGAAACATGGGTAAGCCTTGGATGAGGAATCAAGTTCTACATCTAACGAGTGTTTCCACTTGAAATTTGAGAAAACCCATAGGGAAATAAGTTGAAAATACGAGTTGAAAAAATAGTTTTTTCTTTTTTCCCTCTAAAATTTGATGATGTAATCTAATCTTATTTTATTATTCCCACTATTATTTTATAATTTCGCTAGGAGGCTCATTATATACCTCAAAACTCCCTTAATGCTTTCTTGAGGTGCTCAAATGTTGCATGTGCCCTGTCTATCCATGTGAAGGCCCCCTTCTTGGTTAAATCAGTAAGGGGAGTTGTTAATTGTGAGAAGCCCTTCATGAACTTCCTGTAATAAGTGCATATGCCCACAAAACCCCTCAACTCAGTCACATGTTGGGGCATTTCCCAATCCCGAATGGCTCGAATATTCTCCTCATGCACCCTTACTCCATCCTTCCCAATGATGTATCCCAAATAGAGCATCTCTATTAACCCGAACACACACTTGGACAAATTAGCTGTTGTGAAGGGAAATCCCTTCTACGGATAGAGGTGATCCCTCTAGCCCAATGAGTAGGTCTAGCAACAAACTAAACAAACTAACATACACTTTCCTAGTTTATGTTTTACAAATGTAGAGGGAAGGAGAAACCTACCTCACTCTTATGCTAATCGCTCGATCCTTGGAGATGGGTTTGAATCTTTCACTCCAGGCCTCGCTCCTTAGTTGTTCTTCACGTTTGGATATTTGTAAGGAAGATCAAAGTACTATGCAAGATACAATAGCATATATGGCATACATCAAACATAAACTACTTAACATATTAAGGAACATTAAGCTAATAGCATACGCATTTACACAATTATGGAAAGTAAACATTAGATGTATATATTAATAAGCTAAAAAGGGAAGCATACAACCTATGCCTTGATGTTGGATACCTCCTTTTGGTAGATGTCCAAGTCCAAGAAAGTCTCTTCAAGCACTCCTTCTCTAAGCTAGAATGGTTAGTATGTAAGCATAATCTCAACATAGGGATGCAAAAATCAATGGCCAACCATTTGGTAATGGAAGGGAGTGAATTTATAGGAAGGGAGAGGGATTTAGGGATCCACAAAAGAGGGAGGAAGGTCCACATCTCAAGGGAAAAGCCCATGATGATAATATCAAGATGCCCAAATGGGAGAGCTCAACCATATCGACAACAACCAATATCCAGCTCGTTGTTCTCGAAGGTTATAGTGAGAGAAGCTTCTCCTCCAGTTTGGGAAAACCTGCCAAAAGAGGTTCAACATGGGTTTTCCTATGAAAACCCGCACTGGCAATGTGAGTGTATAATGAGTAGGAAGTGGAAAAAAATGCATTGATGCCAAAAATTAGGTTTTTAGGCAACCTTCTTCATAATGGATTTAGAGTAGTTTTCCTTTGATTCTTCAGGGAGGCTTTGGTTAATATATCATGATGAATATGCTACACAATAGTCAACGTTTTGGCACTTCGGGATATGGAACAAGAAGTGAATAGGAGGTGTGAAAAAGTACTATGTAACATTAGCATAGAACTTCTAGCCCTACAAGGTCTTGAGCACCTCCTCTATATGTTGCAAGTGCTCCTCCCATGTCCTATTATAGAACAATATGTCATCGAAGAAAACAAAAACATAACACCTCAACTACCCTCGGAACACATGGGTCATGCAAGACTGGAATGTGGTTGGCACATTTGTTAGCCCAAGGGGCATCACCAAAAACTCAAATTGCCCATAATGGCAACGAAATGTTGTCTTGGGGATGTCCTGCTAATGCATATTGATCTGGTGGTACCCCGAACACAGGTTTATCTTAGAGAAGTACTTAGCTCATCTAGTCTCATCGATAAACTCATTGATCCAGGGAATGGGGTACTGGTTATTTAACATCTTCTTATTAAGGGATTGATAATAAATGCACATTCTCAGTGTGCCATCTTTCTTCTTCACGAGGACAATCGATGAAGCAAAAGGGCTAGAACTAGGCCTGATATGTCCCAATACCAACAACTCATGAATGGCCCTCTCAATCTCATCCCGATAAGCCTTGTGATGTTGGTAGGGGGTCATAATCATTTCCTGTACTCCTAGTTCGAGCTCAATCATGTACTCAAACCCCCTATCAGGTGGTTTTCCTGCTAGAATATCCCCAAATATTGTCGTGTACCTATCTAGAATAGCCTGAACATCCGAGTGTGGTGGTTGGGGCTTACCCCCTGCATAAGATATCCTCATCTCCACTTCCCACTCTATATCACCATGTCTCAATTCAACTTGTTGAGATTTTCTGTTTGAAGTGAAATAGGCAGAAATCTCTGTAGGTGACAACAATAGAAATTCAGTTCCTAGATTAGCTCCAGGTTGTTGGGAGGTGATTAATGCCTCCTATATTTGATGTGAGTGAGTTAATGAGGCTGTTAGATTCTCTATGCTATATAACAAGCAATCATTCGGATGTTGGCTAAGTGTGTGTGAGAGTTTTGTGAGGATTTCTTGATGTAATCTCCTGTTTATTTAATAAATTGCCGATGCCTATGTTGTGTGGACATAGCCCAGATTGGTTGGGTGAATCACGTTAAACTCTTGTGTTTTATGTGCTTGATTTATTCTGTTGTGTGTTTATTTGATTAAGCTATGCATTTGGGACCAACAAGTGGTATCAGAGCAATGTTGGAGGAGGAGCGCAGTTGATGCGTGGATCAGGCAGCGTGGGTTAAGTAATTGAATGGAGTCCTGCGTATAACATTTGGAGCAAGCAGCTGTTGCCAGAGCGCTGGTGGACCGCCAAGGCGCTAGAGCTGTTGGTGCGTACTCTAGGCAGCGTGGGTCAATTAATTGAATGCTGGTATTTTGTTTTTGTTTTTAAGCAAACACACCTGCGCATTGAGAAGTAATGGAATACAAGAATATGGGAAGCAATCCTTGCATTTTTGTTTAAACGTTTCACATTATATTGCTGGTTTTTATGCTGGTTTCAAATATCCAACTAGCAGCCCCGGGTAGCAGAGCAACATTGTTGCTTCCAAGGGACGATAAGTTTTCATTGGCAATTCTTCATCGCCAGGTTCTTCTCTTGAGATGATCGGTCTACTCGCAATCAACGTGTAAGTGAAAATTCAGTCCCCACTTTTGATCCAATTCAACGGGCAGATTAGTAATTCACTGCGCCGGCTGTATAGATCATGCCTTGACAACAAAAACAACGTGGGAATCAAGGTCGTCGCCAGTGAACTCCAGATTTCCTCTCTTACTCTGTCAAAATGCATATAGAAAGTCCTGTATTAGAAAACCAATGTGAGTATAGCGACTGAAAGGCATTTCTGTTCCAAATGATTTCTATTACAAGCGCTGAGGCCCATTATTACTTCCGTTGTTGGTGACAGTAACATAATTCGTCCCCTGCTCCGCTCCAATTTTCATAAAATTTTTGGAACTCTTCAGAAACTATGCTAACAGTTGATACTCAATTTTTATTTTGCAACTTGGTGATAAGTTGCATGAAACTTGTTTTTCCCTGAACGCATTATGATAAACTAGCACTTACATCAGTGCGTAGTTTGGATGGTTGGTGTGTGGATTGATTGCTGGCGCATGCATATTGCAGATTTTTTGAGCCAGAAGTATGGAATTGTTTTTATTTTGGCGGTGGTCTTTAAATGTATTGTAATTCACAGCAAATATTTTTTTTTTTGTTGTGTAAAAACAAAGGCATAGGCAGTTTTTTTTATTGCTGGTATTTAAAGTTGGATATTGGAGATCATTGTGTTTTTTTGTTGATACAAAATTGCGAAAACTCAAAGTGCCAGGTTTGAAATTGAGAAATTTAATGGAAAGAATAATTTTGAGATCTGGAAGGTGAAGATGCATGATTTTGTTGTCCAACATGGTGTGGCAAAGGCGTTGTTGGGCAAGGCCAAACAACCTTACAACATCACATATAGTGAGTGCACGGAGATGGATGAAAGAGCGATTAGTGCTATTCGACTATGTCTAGCTGATGATGTCCTGTTTAATATTGTGTCGGAGACAACAACTGCTGGTTTGTGGACGAAACTAGAGAAAC
>APFE031460156.1:16871-30823 GCA_000404065.3 Pinus taeda | reverse complement strand
ACAAGTGTAATACGTGCAGATGAGGTCACAATTGGCACACTACATGATCCACCCTTGCCATAAGTAAAAAAAAAAATTGAAATTCAATGTTCGGTGTTAAGAGCACTTTGTTCATGCTTATAGATCTGTCTACATACTCCATCATCGCACACTTATGGTTCATCTGTCACTAAGACCTTTAGTTAATTGTGCTATTGACAAATAAAGACCCATAGATAGAACATTTGGTATAATGCGAGAGATTGAGGGAAAAATTTGATTGGATTGGAAGGGCTCTTTTTTTTTCACATGAGTTTGAGAACCCGCCCTTATTATATATTAAACGCTAGTGGCATTTATGAGTTATAAAATGTCGTTTCTCTATCCCTGAATAGTGTGTTATTATCTGAGTTTGATCCTTCCTTTTCTTTAGGCAAGAGAAGAGCTCCACACCTAATGGAAGCCATCCTAGGTTTCAAAGTCCCTATCCTATCGAATATAGAAAATCCCCTAAGTGATTTTGTTTTCTCTTGCATGGATTAATGTTTAGTAAACCCCTCATCCTTTCCCGAGATGATACCTTCTTGCGTTGATAACTTTCTTAGCCGAATAGAGTAGATCAGCTTACGGGTCTTAGCTTGTGGGTTGTCTGCTTCCATCTTTCAGTACTGGGATTCAAGTCCAGTTAAAGCAATTCAAGGAAAGGAGCCGAGGGAAAGAGACAATTGAGAGGTCGTGCTTGAGAAAACATAAACAAAAACAGTTGACAATACCCAGTAAAATGTCCCTCATTCACAACCAATCAGTGTGGTCAAGTAGCATGCTCCTAAAAAATATGCCTAAAGGGTTGGTTTAGGTGAAGCATAGTTGTAAAGGTGGAGCAATTCACATGTGCAACATACAGTTGACCTTGCTGAGTGACTATGACCACCCACTATCAGAAATTACACTTGGGAATAACAAGTTTTTAGTTTTTAGTGGCAGGGACTTGCTGCCTCCACAACCCTCCTTGTTTATATAGGTTTTCATGTTAGATTATTTTGGATCAAATTTATTAGAGTTTAAAATTTTGCTTTCCATTTTTATTTATATAATGTTTAAAATTATTATAAATTTATTTATATAGGTTTTCATGTTATATTTTTTGGGTCAAGAGTTTTTAAATTGTTTCCATTTTTAGTTTTCTTTTTCCAAGGAAATCTGGGCAGATGATCCAAAGATCATATTCCCATTGGCCAAATATGAGATTCTACCCAGGCGCAAGGATAATTGGACCCCGTCTTCTCCCATGGGAGAGAACTCGACATTAAACTAACCCTTAGGATTATGTCCATTTTCCATTTAATTGTACTTAATTTTTTTTCTTCTATTTTTATTTATATATATTCCTTTTCATTGTACTATTATTTTGTAAGCTTTTTAAAACTTGTTTAAACTTTATATTATATATATATATATATTTAACCAAATTATTTTATTATTATTGAATTTTAATTTTTATTAAAAAAAAAAATTTTACTATACAATTTAAAGATTTGTATTATAAATATAAATATATTTTATATTTTTTATATTTAGAAAATATTTAACACATTTTCTAAATTTATTAAAAATTTAAAAAATTATTGTCAAAAAATAAATATTTTTTATCGCAAACTAAAATGATTTTGATATACAATAATATTATATTAAAAATATTTTTTTAATATAGCTAAACACATGATAATTTGAAATCTCACACTTATCAATTTCAAAATAGAAAGATATTTGATATAAAATAGTCTTTCCCAATTTCATAAATACAAATCATTCTAATAAACTTTGACCACTAGTATATTATACTAACAATTGCCTCAAAAAGGTGAAAAGGTATGGAGATAGGATTGTTAAACTAGAAGAGGTTGTAGTTTGGTTTCATAATCATGCAAATAATATTGATATATAAATGTTTAATTTTAGTGTTTTGTTTTTTTAATATTTAGTGTAGTCTCATCATGAATGTGATTAGGGAGGCTATCGATGAAAAGGGTGAATTAAGTAAGATGCTTTGCATATTTGAGTTTTTATGATATATCATTTGAGTACAATTCAAATTTAAATAATGGAGCTGACAATTTTCTCTACTAAACATGGCTTCACTTTCTTGCAATTAGATACTAAGCACTTCTTGACAATTCATCGTGACACTGATTTGTTTGTTGAGTAGTCAAAAAAGAAAGAAAATTCTTCTGACTAGAATTAAGGTTTTGTTTGATAGATCTGTGATGCAATAGCTAAATTGAACAATTAAAACATGTAGAATATGTCATCAATATGCCATCTTGTTTCCTTAAGGAAAAAATATGTAATGGAAGTTCAATTATTTTTAGTTATTGGCTTTGCTTATTCAGTTTTAGTGTACTGTAACATAATTGAGTAGACTAAATTTTCATTTCGAACTAGTCAAGCTCAAGTTTCAAATGTAACTCCATGCTTATTAAGAACCTATAAACCAATTTAAGGTTTTGTCTCATAGACCTATGATGTAATAACTAAATTGAACAATTAAAACACTTATAAGATGTACTCGTAAAAAATTTGAGTAGCCAGTAGGGCCTAGAGCTACTGAACTATTCATGACTCTTATAATATGTACACAAACGAAAATTACCATCTAGTATAAGCCTAGTGCGACTAGGCTATTCATGACTCTTATAATATGAAGACATAATAATTTTGACCATCTAATAGAGCCTCTAGATTTTTGTATAAGTATGATGTTTATGGAAATCGTAATCCATGATTGTTAATGAGAAATTGGGTGCAAGTTTTGCATCACTGCTAATGAATGAGAGGTACAAGATTTTTTTTCAAATTATTTCATGTTGAAAAATGCCTTCCAGATGGTGGTATCCCTTCAAACTAGATCTGGGGTTCTCAACCTATTCTTTAAAAGGCCCACTTGAAGTGTTACAGAGACTATGGGAAGTGATATAGAGATTACATTTCATGCATTATCTATTGAGGTTTAAATTTAAAATCAAATATTGGAATTGATTGTTTCATTCTTTTTCTTTTAAAAGACATCTTTGCATTTAAAAAAAGGTAAAGATTAGAGTATGTCTTAGTTGCTTGAGAGTTTACGATCAAATATTGGAATCAACTTCTTATCTTTTGTTTAAGCTATTTAAAATAAAAAGACAATTATGCATCTAAATGGAGTTAAAGGACTACAAAATAAGTGTGAGTAATTCAAGTTTAAGGAGAAAATGATTACAAAATATGCCTTGGCTGCTCCAGTTTGAATTCCAGGATTTGAATCAACTTTTTTCAGTTGTTTACCCTACTTAAAAGAAGAGGAAATTATGCATTTGAAAAGAGGTAAAATATTATAGAGATGAAGATTGAAACCAATATTGTCATTTCTTTTTTTTAACCTAATTTATAATAAAAGCAACTATCCATTTAAAAAGAGGTAATGTATTACAACACCTTCTCTTCCAATTTTAAGGTTAAATATTGGAATACCTTTCTTCATTTCTTTCTTCAACTGATTTAAAATGTGACAAATGTGCATTTAAAAGATGTGTGTTGTACTATGACCTAGAAATGTGGTATGGGTAAGATCAATTTTAAAGTTATAAATCCCATGAAAGGTAAATGTAAATGACATAAGTGCCTCATGAATAATAAAAACCACTAGAAACCAAAGAAACTTTAAAGATACAAAAATGAGACACGAAAGTGGTTGCATATGCTCAAAGTCCAAAAATTGTCTGCCTCTTGTATTAGCACTGCCACATCTTGATTTACTATATTGTACATAAATGCATGGGAAACTTGCCATCCTAGAGCAAAAACAAAGAAAATCTTGGTGTGGGTTGCCAAGCATCTACACACTTAGTTGGGTTTACTCATATACATAGAAAACTCATTTTCCTTATTGTATTGCACATAAATGCAAAACAACCATAAAATGATAAGGCTATGAGTAATATTTACAACTACATTAAGAACCTTGCTTCTTGGTGCTAGGATTAAAGCGAAATTAGCAGTTCCCTTGAACTCCTAAACTCATCCTCTACAGGAAAAAGAAGGCATACTTTGCAAAGAGCATAAGTCCTCACAATTCTGAATCCATTTGTCCACACAAATATTATATAACATGTGACCACATGGCATACCTCTTCATGTAATTAATTTTTACCACATGGCTCATGTCATTGTCAGACCAAGTCCGACTCAGGTTCGAGTCTTTTCTTGCGTTGATATTCCAAACCTTTGTCAATGGCCTTAGGAGCTTCTTAGTGAGTACCTCATTGACAAAACCTCAATCACCTCCTGATATATCAAAAATGGTTTTGTTCATGGGAGAAGCTTTAATAGCCTTTGGTTCTAATTTCTTGACATCAAACACTTCATGTCCATGTTGTTCCACATGTCCACAATCACGAACAAACTTCTTGCAACATACAAATCGAGCTATCTGATTCTGAAGTGCCACTTGGTAAAAAAATATTGGATGGAGGATGATGAAAATCGAAGGATTTTATTGGTTGGATCTGTCAAGCCCAACCTCGAGCACATCAATTTTTTCAATTTTGTATACTAGTTGACAATTTGTAAAGCTTGTTTCAAAGAAATTGATTTCTTTAGCTCCCCATTTCTAAATTTCTTAACCATGTTTCCAATGGTAAATAATGTTTCAAACAAATCAATTTCTCAATCCCTTTGATTGATGTGGTGATATGCTTATATAAACTCAAAACTCAAACTCCTCACTCTCAAATTACATCTTACGCTACATGTATTGACCATGTTTCCAATGGTAGAAAATGTTTGGAACAAACCAAGTTCTTTAATCCATTTTTGTGATGTGATGATATGCTCATAGTGTTGGGAATGGGTTCCCCCAAGGACAGCTTTGGGGCTAAAAGCCCATGTTTTGGGACAATTTTGTAATAAAGTTGGAAAGTCTCTACATTTTGTGGTTGCGGAACGTGAAGGTGTTAAGGGTCATAAAGGGTTGTCCTCCCTTATTCTGTAAAGTGTGAAGTTGGCTGTAAAGATCCACCCATGGTCCACAGACCATGGGATTGTATAAAAAGGAGCTAAGTAAGTCAGTTCTAAGTAGTTAAGTTTTGTAGTAGATAGAGAAGAATGAAGTAAGGAGTTAACCATTGAGTCTAAGTGTTCTCGGGTCGTAGAGTATGTAGAGGCTCTACAGCTAAGTGTGCAAAGGCCTAGGGTGGAAGTCCGCAGCTGAGTGTGCGGACCCCTGCAGCTTGTGTGCCCAGGGTGGATAGAGTCTGTATTAATCTGAAGATATCAATAAGAGAAGTATTATGAAATTTTTGTGTATTTATTTCTTGTTAATACATCTGGTTATATTGCGTTTGGGATTAATTTACAATGTTCATGTGATGCGTGAATGTATGTGACTCTATTGGTTAACTAAACACAAGTAAGGATATCAGTTTATGGGGCGCTAACTGTGGTTGATTAGTAAGATAAGTAAAACAACTTAAGATAACTTGGGAACCTATACAATACACTTTCATAACAGCATGGAAGTACCTGAATCGTGGGTTAAGGCTACACAAAGGTCAATAGTACACATTCACGGAGGTACTGGAGGGTAGAATAAAGGGTAGACTGACAGAGCCCTAAATCTTAGTGACCTGCACAAAAGTAAGAACAGAGGGTATAAATCGACATCACGACCATCTCAGGGTGCAGAAACTTGGTTCCAGCATCCCCCCATATTGCTTCGGGTGAGAATTCATTCCGTGCCCTGCAGGCTGATGCCGAAAGGGCTAGTGGTGTAGGGATTTATTTGGCTAACTAACGTTGAACTTGGGTTAGGCCCCACAAAGCCAACAAATGGTTCCGTTGCCAGGACTGGAATCTGCATAAGAGATGTGTGATGTCGTATCACTGGAATCCAACTAAGGAAGAAGTCAAAGACTGGTTGGATAGGAAGATCCACAAATTTGCGGTGCAGGAGAACAAAAACCCACGACTGACAAAGAAATAGTGGTTGGATAGGTACCTATATACAGAATCCCACAAGATATTTTGTTGTTCCTTTCTAGTTGAGTTATACGAGTTGATCACAAAGCTAGCAGATAGCCAAGGAAGGCAGAGACTTGATGGTCCTATTGTCTAGAACCTGAAATTAGTACAGAGATTGGAAGCCTTTGAGGATAAGATCACCCGTGCTATCAATCATTGGCTTGATCGCATCATCATAGGATTTGTGACTGAATTCATAGTCGATACCTTGGTTAGTTATAGCGAGGCGAAGCGACTTATTTTCAAAGGTCTGAGAGGTAAGTACTTGAAGTCTGTAAACACTTGGATTAAGATGTTATTGTGGAAAAAATGGTTTATGCAACTATCTTGATGTTTGGAGCTACGCGAAGTTGAAAGAATAAAAGGAATGAAGGGAGAAAGGGTCCTAAATATAGCCCACTGATTTCACCTCTGTTGGGTGACGAAGAGGGAGTAGTGCAGGCTTCTCTGCGAAGTGCAGTTCAGTTCATAAAACAGGGATTCCTGCGATTTCCACCTCCACCTACACCACCTCCAACTTCAACACCGTCACCTGCGACTTCACCCCTACCACCACGAGCTCCACCGCAATTCAACATGGCAAATTCAGTGAAGTTGCCTTTGTTTAAAGGCTTGGGAAATGAGGACCCAGACAAGTTTTGATTCATTGTGAAAGTTGTATTGGAAGTGCAGGGTGTCACAGATGATCACATGAAGAAGGCAACATTGGTTAGTGCTTTGCAGGATCGCGTGCTAACTTGGTACATCAAGTACTCTAATGATAACCCAAATGATGGGTTGGTAGAGATCCACACCACGCTGAATAAAGAGTTAAGTAGGCCTAAATGCGAGGCACAATCGATTGTGGGGTTCAAGAAAATCGTGATGAAACTTGGCGAGACACCTTGAGAATTGGATCAGAGATTGAACTGTAAAATCCATGAAGCTAATATGAACTTAACAGATGGACAACACCGCAAATGGTTCTTAGCTTCACTCCTGCCTCACCTAAGGGTTGCACTGTCACAATAGAAGATTACGACTCAGGCAGAGGCCTTGGAGATTTCCATAAGACTGCATGAAATGTTGATGCAAGATCCGAATTTGGGGGTTCAATAGATCCATGCACAGTTGCAAAATATTCTCCTTGAAATGCAAAGTTTGAAGCAGGACATAACAGTTCGATTGGAGGTGTGTGAAGAAATATGGTGCCTAAAATGTAAAGGTCAGGGGCATGACAAAGGCCACTGCCCGGTCTTTGCGAACTATATTGTAGGAGGAGGACTGATGCCTTTGAGGCCGAAAGCCCAAGCAGGACTGAGCACGGGCCCTGCATTGTGGTGCGTTATATGTTAGGTAGTAGGGAAACATACAACTGATAATTTGCCATTTGCTGCAGAAGTTTGTACAAATACCGCAACAACTGTTTTGCAACTTTTGCAGGTCGATAGGGCATGATGAGTGCAACTGCCGAAGTTACGAATTGATGATGGACAGAACAACCGCCTATAGAGTTCAGGCAGAAACATGACCCCTTAACCAGAGCGGATGGTGTGAACAGGCTTTCAGGGGCATAGATGAGGCCGAGGCGGAGGAGGACCTGGCAGAGGTCAGGGACAACTAATATGCTACAACTGTGGAGGACCAGGACACTATGCCCATGAATGCAGTAACCCGACGTATTCATCGTGCAAATATTGTACTTAGTTTGACCATGAGATAGAGGATTGTCCTACACTAATAGCAAGAATATGTGACAAAGGGGTGCTGCCACCACAACCGACTCAAAACCCACAGAGGATGAGGTATGAGCCTCGCGAGGAGGATCCGAATGTGAATATAGTGCTCCGAAGTGGAATTGCAATGGGTGATGATAAGGGGAAACAACCCGAAGATAGCACATGGGTTCACAAAGCTTCGACGAAGGATGCTGAATTTGATTTGGAGTGCACACGCGAAATGTTCATGGAAGCAAAGAAGAGCTTTGTTGAGGCCTCTACCTCAGGGAGCAGTGATAAGCTTAATCAAGAAATGGACCCTTCTATGCTTATGACCTTTCTAGAGACCTGCATGAAGCTACTGCGTGATAGCAAGGTTGTGAAGGGGTTACAGGAACTTATAAATAGATGCGCCAGAAATACTCCAGGTGAACCACGCATGGTATGAAAGATTGGTAAGCGTAAAGCAAGGACAGGGCGTGAGATGAGGTTGACTGCGCAGATAGGAGAATATGAAATGGATCAGGTTATTTTGGATCTGAGGTCAGACGCGAATGTTTTACCAAAGCAGACTTGGGAATGGATGGGAAGACTTGCACTGCAGTGGTCTCCGATTCAATTAAGGATGGAAAATCAACAAAAGATCATCCCCATGGGACGACTGCAAGGAGTAACTATAGATATTGAAGGCGCAAGTGCACTTGCTGACTTTGAAGTGATAGAAATTGTGGATGACAACAACCCCTACCCTACACTCCTTGGCATTGATTGGGCTACTAACATGAATGGGGTAATAAACCTAAAGAAGTGAAAGATGATATTAAAAAAGAAATCACTTCGTGTAACTGTCCCCCTTGATCCTGCTGAAGGATCTCGCTATACTGAACCAGTCTGCAATTATGAGAGTGATGATGATTTGGATTGCTTATATAAGATAACAGCGTGAGACCAAGATTGGGTGAATCCGACAGCAGATGGACAAATTGCATGGGATCACGAGAGTTCCTATACCTCAGACTCTGATGAAGAATTAGATCGTTGGCAGAATCGACTACATGAAGTAACCACGCTAAGCAATAACATGATGACCCGGTCACTGCGTTGTGTATCGTCAAAGGTAAGAAATCTGCCCACTTATGATGGCTTGAATGATGTAGATGTAAGTTTTGATGCATTTGAGAGGGAAGTACCAGAAAAGCAGCGCTTCTAGGCTTTGGACTGGGCACTGCGCGCTACGCCTGTGAGATGATGGGGTACGCACACAGGTATTTTTTACGATTGGCACGAGTGTAGGAGGATGATGAGAACACGTTTTGGGAAGCTGAAGGTACGAATGATAGGAAAATATGATGGGATGGATGATCTGCACCCACACTTGGCCAAATGGGCTAAGGCTTATGGAGCGAAGCCCTAACCTGAATGGGTGCACTTGTTCTGTGACACCTTGGATGTCATCCCGATGAACTGATACTTGGAAATAGAGCTCTGCCATGGTATAAGTGAATGGTATATTCTATGTGAAGGATTCATAATGACGTTCAGCTTCGAAGATGGGTTTGGCTGTATTGATGAAGCACTACAAGAAGTTAAAGCAGCAATCTTTAGGATACCGCAGGATCCTTTAGATCGGATTCAACCCGATTGAACTACTCAGCTGAGCCATGCACTGAGATGCTATAACATGAATACTAAAGAAGAAAATGAGGGTCCATGAAAGGTTAATATCCCTGAAACCGAGGGTCACTTCGAGGTCGAGGGACCGCAGATCGAGAATATTGATATAACCACGCCACTGAAAAAAAAACAGGTAAATATTGGTACGGAGGCAGAGCCCAAATTCGTGAGGATTGGAGATTACTGGGATGACGCGACGGTAGATAAGGTCGTCAAATTGCTCTGCGAATACCAGGATTTGTTCCCTACCAAGTTTACGGAGCTAAAGGGGATAATAGAAGACCTGGTCATTATGAAGATCATGTTAAAACCCGATGCGAACTTGGTTAAGAAAATACCTTACCATCTCAATCCGAAGTATAAGAAGAAGGTCTACTTGTAGCTAGATAAGATGCTCACGACATGCATCATCGAGCTCGTAGAAGAATTTGATTGGGTGAGCCCAATGGTGATACAGGAAAGGAAGCAGAAGGATGAAATAAGGATATGCATAGATCTCAGGAAGTTGAATGACGCTTGTGTACATGATCCTTTCCCGACTCCATTCACTAATGAGGTATTAGATAATGTAGGTGGCCAGGAAGCGTACTCCTTCACTGATGGGTTCTCTAGGTACCATTAGATCAAAATTGCACCTGAAGATAGAAGCAAGACGACCTTTGCCACTGAGTGGGGATGTTTTCAGTACACTGTAATGCCTTTCGGATTAAAGAATGCGCCTGCGATTTTTTTGCGCGTAGTCATTGTTGCATTCAAATAATCCATTCATAAGTTTCTGGACGTGTACTTTGATTACTGGAGTGTGTTCTGGTTGGTAAAACACCATGTAGAAAGTGTGTGCCTAATGCTGGATACTTGTCGAAGGTACAATATTGTGCTCAACCTGAAGAAATGCCTGTTTTGTGTTCCTTTTGGGACTCTGCTGGGTCATGTGGTTGTAGACAGGGACTCATGGTAGATCCCACGAAGATCACAGTGATACTTAACTTGGAGGCACCGAGGAGTGTAAAACAATTGCGCGCAACCTTAGGACATATTGGGTATTATAAGAAGTTTATCAAGGCTATGCCCAAATCACCACGCCTATGGTGAAGTTGTTGAAAAAGGATGTCATGTTTTGCTGGAATGAGGACTGCCAGAAGAGCTTCGATGTATTGAAAGGAAAAATGGTCATGCCGCTGATTTTAGTCTTCCCAGATTGGAAGAAGGAGTTTCATCTACATGTAGACACATCATGTATAGCACTGGGAGCAGTACTGACATAGGCTGGCGGAGGAGAATTGGACCATCCTATAGCATTTGCAAGCAGGAGGTTATCTAAGGATGAGAAGGACTATTCCACCACCGAGCGTAAAGGGTTAGCCATGGTATACACACTCCAGAAGTTTAGACACTATTTGTTGGGTGGACATTTTAAGATGTATACATATCATTCTACATTGAAATACCTGGTCAATAAGCTTGTGTCGGGGGGGGGGAGAACCTGTAGGTGGTTGTTATTGTTTCAAGAATATGATTTTGAACTTATTGTGAATCCTGGATGACTGAATGCGAGACCAGACCATTTGTCGTGCATCAAAACAGGGGAAGAGACCACTAACTTGGAGGAGGGATTGCCTGACGTGCAACTATTTGTAGTGCATGTCACAGATGGTCACTTTGAAGACATCATACACTTCCTAACAACATGAACTACCCCGGAAGGTTACACTGTCCAATAGAAAAAGGAGTTAGTGGTACATGAGACAGACTTTTCTGTCATTGCTAGACATCTGTACAAAATGGGGGTTTGATGAAGTATTACGACGATGTGTATCGGAGTTTGAAATGAGCAGTATCCTCACGGACGCTCATGGGGGTGCCGCAGGAGGCCATTATACGGGAAGAGCAACCGCACAAAAGATTCTACGCACAGGGTTCTGATGCCCAACCCTCCATCAGGATTCAAAAGCTTAATGCAAGGCATGTGATGTGTGTTAACGGACTGGCAGGCCATCACGGAGAGATGAGCTGCCTCTGAACCCACATATGATGTTACAACCTTTCGAGAAATGGGTGATAGATTTTGTGGGACCCATTCAACCCCAAGGAAAGAAGACGGGAGCACAGTACATTATCATCGCAACCAAGTATTTGACTCGATGGGCGGAGGCACAACCTATGAAGGATTTCACAAGCGTGACTACTGCAAAGTTTCTCTTTGAGTATGTACTGACGCAATTTGGGTGTCCAAAGATTTGACGAGTGATTGTGGTATGCACTTTTTGAATGAGATGATCAACGGGTTGATGGAGGAATTTCAGGTATATCACCCGAAAATCATGCCTTATCACCCACAGGATAATGGGATGGTGGAAGCATTAAATAAGGTGTTGGAGAACGCGCTAACTAAGGTTTGCAATGCTCAACGAAGTGATTGGGACCTACGCATACCCGTAGTACTATGGGCCTATCAGAAAACATGCAAAAAGTTGACTGGACAGACACCCTTTAGGCTTGTATATGGTGTTGAAGCTGTGATGCCCATGGAATACATTGTGCCTAGTCTGTGCATATCAGCACTCATGGGTATGACGGATTGCGAAGCCCTGGAGAGAGGCTCACACAACTGGCTGAGCTTGAGGAAGAGAGATTTCTAGCTTGATTTCACCAACAGGACCAAAAGCAGCGCGAAAAATCATGGCATGATCAATACATTTGTTGGGACGTCAATATGCCATTATTATTATCACTTTTGAACACTTATCCCACCCATTTCCACTAATCTTCATCATGTCATTTATTATAATTTATCATTTAAATCCATTTTATAAATGATTTATGATCTTATGGATGAATATTATTTATTCTCCTTTATTTCTAATAGATTGATGATTATGAATGATTTTATCAATGATAGTTTCAATAAATTAGTTGTAACATTATTTACCATTTTTAGCCTCCAAGGTAACTTCCAGATTGAAGATTTGATTTTTAAATCTGCCAACTCAGAAATTCGCTGGTTTAAGGAGTGATAGTTTTGCGGTTGATATTCTAAGCAAATGAAGACGAATCTGGAAAATCCAGAACATGGGTTTTGTCCAGAACGGGCCCAATTAACTTCTTATAAAACGGTTTGCCCAAATTCGGCTTGTACAGAGAGAAACGCAGGGTTCTTTGAGCATGATTTTCTCAGATTTGCAGTTGCGGTCGTCCTCCAAATCTCAGCTACAAACCCAAATTCGCCTTGCTCTTGTTGGAAGTTAGATGGAAATATATTTTCTTGTTGATCATCTGGTTAGAATCAACCCAAATTTGTAAAAGAAATCATGTTGTAATTATCTATGTTGTAACTGCTCTCTGATCTTTCTCTATTTAAGTGAAAACAAAGATCAGAGATGGCGATGGCTTCAGGATGACTTTGGGGATTCGAATGATGGGGAATTGATGATTTGAATTAGAGATTCAGAAGCAAGGATTCATGATAGGATAGGAGGAAGGAAGGATTGTTTTATGCTGTAAGTCTCAAAGCTTCAACTATTGTAATGATTTCACCATTTAAGGATTAATACATAATTTGGGCGTTGCTGTTCACTCTTTTCCTTCTGAAGTAACCCAGCAGCGTCCGCTGGCGGCTAAGGGCCCAGCCTCTGGTGGAGTACGCTGCTGCTGTTGTGTATCATATCTTTACAATTGCTGCTATATCATTATACTGTGATTTATGCGTGGTTTGCTTATCTTTATTATTCAATAATCTGATATATCTGTCATATGCTATGTTATGCTCTGTTATGATCAATGCGTTAATGGTCTTTCTCAGAAAATTCGTGTAATGACTCTGCACTGTGTAATTGGATCTCTTCAGAGTTGAATCGCATGTTTTTAGTCTTAAACTAGCTATTTCTGTTACAGAGCATCGGTGTGAATGTTACTGTCATTGGATCCATGTAAAATAACAATTATTGGAACTTGAAAGTAATGTTACTCTGTTTTGAAACATAGTTATATTATCCTTCATTCTCAAATTACTATATTAATGTGAGGCGTGCATATATGGTTGATTATTGATGTTCTATAATTCATCAATGAGTGCTGTTCCATAAAGTATATTCCATCCAGTTTGCTTGAGGAGAGAAGAATGTTATAGCAAAGTGAGAGTAAGTTGGTTTTGACTCGCGAGATTTAGTTCTTTTGATTGTTGTTCCATTTACTGTTGTTCCATTTCCTATTTGTTGTTCCATTTTACTTTCTGTCGTTCCATTTACTTGTATTTGCTGCTTTGGTGTGAGAGAAGGTCTAAGGCTGTAGTGAGCCTCAGCAGTCGCAGCCTAGCTCTCAGACCTATGGTCCATGCTCTAATTTCCTTTCCATCAGTTTCTAGAGGGATGGGTTATCGCTTCCGCACCCTTGACTAATAAGCTGCCTTGTGTGATTTTAACCTTTGAAGTAATTTAGTCATAGTTTAGCATCCGTCTACCCTTGTATTTTCTGAACGCTATACTGCAAAACATTACTCTTGAGTAAATAGCCGCCTCAGACTGAGTACACTCTTGAAATAAAAAGTCGTCC
>APFE031460152.1:61686-72041 GCA_000404065.3 Pinus taeda | reverse complement strand
CTATGTTTATAAACTAGTTCATACTAATGGACATAGGATGTGTAAAATGTATTCTTTAACAAAAATTTTCTCTGTCGTCTAGTTTAAAGCTTACAACCTTACTCATATCTTGAAGAAAGGCTAATTGCTTCCCTTTCACTCCATAGGTATCTGAAAACCTAGTTTTGTAAGCACCGATAACCATGAATATTATACCAACTCCCTATGGTTAGTGCATCAATAATGTAAGTGTAACACTCATCCATGTGGCAGTCATAAGGCATTTAGGTAAGGTTTTACTAACATTGGCATCCCAGACCATTAAGATCTATCGATGGCCTCAAAATGATGTATTTCCTTTACTCAATAGAACACTCATCATTTCTCTCCCCCAATCATCAAATTTTTTCTCTTCATTCTGAATGCGAAATCAATCAACAATTCACCATTTTAAATGTTAGATCACAATATGTTTAGCTTTTCTCTTGTGCTTACACTCTAGTATTCTCGCAGCTTCAGAATTGCAAATCTTAAACACAGTTTCATGATGTGCATTCAAGGAGGCATAATTCACCCTTGCTTTACATCAAATTACCCCCCATAGAATTCCCTTTACCTTTACATGCCTCAATGCAAGGCATGCCAAGTTGGTACCTGCTCAGTTAAATTAGTTAGTTGAGGGGCTTCATATATACACAACACTGCCTACATGTTCTTCCTCTTCCTATGTCATAGTGTATGAACAGTCAGCCAGACTGGTGAGGATCCCCATTCATAATAACATCTATGTTGGCATCTAAATCCGAATGACGTGTTTCCGTTCATTATATGTTTTGGTTTTTTAACAAAAAAGGTTAACAGAGATAGAGACCCTCAAATCTGTCTACTTTCCGCCCCTATGCCCATCTTCATCTAGGATTTTACCATGTCAGTGTCTCCCTTTCTTTCTCAAAACTGCATGAAATCAGTTGATCTATCCATTTCGTAATGCCTTTGGTAAATTTTTCTATCAAATGCTCTCAAGTATATATGAGATCTAAGGGTTTTTTTGGTTGTTTCTAACTTCATATATTTCTGCTAACCATGATATGGGTTTGATGTAGAGGATTTTGATTGAGTAACGGTTGCATTGCTCGATATCTGTTTAGGAGGAGTCTTATCGGGAAATCTAGTGTCCACTTGGAGCTACTAGTCCCACTAAGACTGGTAGCTATCTTAGAAACAAACAAGTTAAAACTACTTTCACTTTCCCTTATGAGAAGTAGATAAGAGGGGAATAAAGGACACCAACCTCAGTGCGCTTGGTTCCTTGCTTGATTGCTCTCCCTTCTAACAGATTTCTGCTACTCCGCCCTTGTCTACCCAACTTCAAAGAGCACCTATGGAATCAAAGCAGCATAACACTATCCAATAACAAAGATCTACAATCATAAACAATATAGGGCCAGATGTATATTCACCACAAAAATGCATATATCATCAAACATACAAGAATGTGGAGGAAAACTTGAATAGCTTTATTGATATCAAGAAAATAAAAGAGGATTACAACCAATTTTTTTGACCCAATGTCATCCCCTCAACATAGAAGCCCTTCTTCACCTCATGAAAAGCTTAGATTACCCAACACCATGATTTTCACCTAGAAACCAACAACACTTCCTTACAAGATACAAGATTCCATCCTCTGGATCTATGTGATGAGGGATCCATATATAGATGTTTGCAGGGGGGTGAGTCAGCTACTAGGTTTTTGATTAGTGTCCTCTCTTTGATAGTTCTGGATTCAACTTGGAGATTCATGATCTCTTACTCATCACTGGGCGAATTCAAAGAGGCAAGTGTCATTAGAGAAGTTTCTTGAAGATTCCATGATCCTCCACTTCACAAACTGTCTCTGCCATTTGTCCACTCTCTCTCAGTGCACCCTACAGAAGGGCTTTCCAGTATGCATTGCACCCTTTACATTGAGCAGGTGGAATGCATCGCACCCTTAGCACTAAGCAACATATATGGTCCAGTTTTGACTAGTTCTGAGCAGTTTTCCATGGAGAACTTCTGGGAGAAGATGTAATCAGCTGACCTTGTTCTTTTAGGGTGTGAAGCAACACTTTTAGGGACTTAGAAGCCCTTGGTTTATGGACATGTATGATTGGGGTTGCAGTGCCCAAAAATCTCTATAACAGTTTCCCCCTAAAGCATGAGGTCGTTAATCTTTCGATGTCAGGTGAAATGCTTTATCATGAGGATCTAAATATTTTCAAGCTAGAAGGTGACCTGTAATAAGATACAATACAATACATTATCTTCATAATATTTTCATGATCTAGCTGAGACAGGCATTCCCATGCTCAGCTTTATAAATTCATTTTCATGTACATAGGACAGACAACCATCTGTGTAGCAGAGTGATGATTCAGATAGAGCCATCATCCTTTGATTTGGATGATTATCTATTCGGAAATGATGTACATTTGATGTTTTTATATTCCTAAATGTATCATAGCCCAGATGGATGAAACTAGATCTGGGGTCTTCAATCTCGTTCAATCTTCACTCGAAGTACAAGTCGATCCATGCGAAAGATGTTCTGGAGTCGAACATGGAAAGACATCGCCTGATTACCAGCCAATGACGTAAGTTGTTAATAGGCGTGAGAGGAATCACCGATAATGATGATGACCCTCAAGGTACTACAGCACAATTAACGTGGTGTGAAAAATGGATTTGGTGTCGAACACCATGTAAAATCTTTCGTTCAAAGGCCATTGATGTAAACATGTCGCCGGAAGTGAGAAACTTGCCATTGAGGCATGCAAGCTTCAAAGTACTGAAAGGGTTGTTCCTAGGTCGACTTCTTGGATAATGAGCTGATGTCTACAGGAAGCGACCCCTCGTAGGAGGGCCTTAATGAATCCCACATCTATGACACCGAACAGAGCTAATGATTTTGGAGGTGAAAACGATCTGATGATACAAGGTTCAGGGTGGTGGTCATGAAAGAATGGAGTGTGAATGTATTGCAGTGGATGAGACACAGGTGAATTCTTTGAGCGACTTCTCTTGAACATACCAGTGACACTGACATGGATTGGTAGCATTAACCCCAAAAATGGATGGTGTGATGGACCAATGGTGATATGTTCGGTGAACGGAATAACCCAACCCGACTCGAACGTGGAGTGAAAGTGTCATGTTCAAGAGCAACTTGCTACCAATAAAGTTTCTTCAAGTTTTCTTCCGAATTTTCCCCAATCATTGCTGACCGGTACCTATTTATTTTTATCAAGCTTGAGGAGGATAACATATGCTTGTTCTATAATTTGCCCTTCGGGCGAACCCGTCGCTATGTTTTAACGACCCTAGCGACAGTGAAACTCGATCCGGTTTATACGACGAGTTTGTCGCTATTGATTTTAAAGAGTTTAACGACAATGATAACTTGATCCTTTTTCAATTTTAGAGAGTCTGAAAAGGGACGGAAAGGAAACTCCAATACTCCTTTTTCATCATATATAATCCTCTAAGTCCGAAAAAGTATAAAACAATACGAAAGGGATGAATTTCCGATAGTTTTAACAAGCTGAACAAGGCAAGCGCTTGATCTTTTTGTGTAATAATCCCTCAGGTCCAAAAGGATTAAAATCTAGAGGAGGGATAGCACTTCTGGTCACTTTAACGAGCTGGAGAGGCCAATTGCTCGACAATCTTTTCATATTTTACGAGTCAGTTGAAAAGAGCTTAAAGGAGACTTGTTTTTCAAGGAACGAGTGATATTTTTGGGTAGTAGCTGATTCCACGTAAGGTTTGGAATTTTACAATCACAGCAGTGTCATAAGGATGGCTAACAGAATCACTTTTCACAGACGTTCCTCAAAAAGGGTAAACAATCAAATGGAGGCGTAAGATTGGCTAAAACAGACTGGAGGTGATGATGAGAACACGACCAAGGCTCAAAAGCTGATGATAATGTGTTCACAATGGTTATTTACCGGGGATCGGTTCATTTTTTAGTGAGCTTAAACTCTTGCGGAAAAATTTTGTCATTTCTTAGGTTTAATTTTTAACGAGCTTGAACTTCACATAAAAACTGCTCCTGGTGGGTTTATTTTTTAACGAGCTTGAACCCTGCAGTAACACTGCTCGTGATAAGTTTGCATGCCCCGAGCATAATAACGCAAATTGAGGTGCATGCCCCCCAAGCTTCATTGCATTCAACACGGTGGTTGGAATGAAGGTTTACCTTTGAGATCTTTGAAAGACTAGACTTGGATTTTACGAGATTGTAATCAAAGACTCGATTTCGAAAGGGAGTTGTTTCGTTTTTTAATGAGGTTGACACAGTAAAAGAAATATCCTCGGAATCCACCGTGTTTACAGTATTTGATTGAAAATCAAAAAACTGAGGGATGATTAAGGTCACTGGAACAATATTCTTTAAACCTCGGAAGATGGGAATGATGGTGGTAATCTTCCCATGGTGCCCCATCAATTATCATTGACTGAATAATTCCTTCGTCTATACTATGTACTTGTGACCAAGGATCTAAAGGGGTACCATATTCCTTAGACCTATCTATCCAAATGCTCGATGAGTGTTGATTCAGGTTTTCCTCCCATGCTGAAAACATTGATTGCTATAATATTTCCATTGGGATTGGAGGCATCACCCATAGATGATCCATGTTAATATCGTTTTGGGACATCTCTCGAATAGAAGATATCATATTACAAGTTCCTAACGATGCCACTTCCACTGAATTAATTGGAGGCGGTAGGGCAAAAGTCCCCATTAATGTAGGGTCTTTTAGTAGGCCTACTCCAATATTTTGAAGCGAATGAGTGCTTTTGTGGATCATCAGAATGCTTCCCGTAACTTGCGAACTGTTGGGGAGAAAAGTTTGTTGGTTGACGATCGTAATTCCTCCTTAGAAGGGAAATGTGATCTTCCTGAGGTAGGTCGACACAGCGGTAGCCATGGCATATATCCAAGGCCTTCCCAGTAGGATGTTGTAATCAAGGTTTCCGTTGATAACTTCAACATCAATCTCTAATGTTTTTCCCCACATTTCGATTGCAGGTTACTTAATATCCTGTACGGGTGTATGTTCGTCCATCAAATGCTTTTAATGTCATTGACGATCTCGACAAGGTTGGAGACCCTAAAGTTTTCCAGCAACTCATCGACATAATACATGTGGATGCCCCCTCATCAATAATTGTTTGATGAACAGTTTTGTTGAGGGCTTTCACTTGAATAAGGAAAGCTAGTTGAGCTAGTAACTAAGGGTCATATCCTTTGTGATCAAAGGATACAAGATTGGAATCCTTTGGGTCAATCCCACCTATTGCTGATAATAAAGCCTGCTTTTGGGAGGGGAAATTTTGCAGTATCTCAAGTGTCGACATAGCGGACAGCGATTGGGCCAGATCTTCCACTATATTATAATGTTGTGCTGCTCTTGCACAAGGATTAAATGTCGATTTGTGTACTACTCCCTTCGGCACTTTTATCATTAATTCAGGAGTGATGGGTGACACGACTTCGGTCCAAGTTGTTGTCGAACTACCAAGTTAATAATTATCCTTGTTGTTCAACATCTGTGGATTCTCGTAATATTTGCTCCTTGTTGATATCAAAGCATCATTTTGCTTGGAGACATACAACATTAGCACTTGGGACAGGGAAGCATTGTCGTTAGCAACCATATTTGTTCCTATATTCGGAAACGGATTACTCAATACTGTCGAGGTTCTTGTATTCTTGAAGAATTTTCTAAGCTCAGTTTTATATGGACAATCTGATGTCCAATGATCCTCATCGCATATACAAACATGGATCATTTGGTTTCCTACCTCCAGCAGGGTTTGCAGAATATTTTTCGGGAGACGACTCCTCATGTTTCTTCTTCTTCCCTTTCTTTTTATTCTTGCCTCCTGGTTGCTTGGTTTCTTTGCCTTTGTCTGCTGACACGGCATTTACTTCCGAGGCGAAAATTTTTTCATTCGCATTTTGACCCGAGACCGTACGGGCCTTTTTTGATATAGCCTTTGCGGGCTTCACGCCAGTCATACCTATCACGCCATCTCCGCCATGAGAGTCTTTGTTTTACTTAGGAGGTGGAGGAACGGAAAATTCTGGTCTAGGAGCATCGGGGATTTTATCGTAGAGCATGCCAGACTGAGCATAGATCAAGTCTAGATATTGGGCATCAGAAATAACTTCCTCTTTAGTGACGACTCCTCCCTTTGCCACATCTTCTGTAATAGAAGGTAACAATGAATTAATAAACCATTTAGCCAATAGCTAATCAAGAACATACGTTTTCACCATTCTACGACGACGTCGCCACTCATGAACATGATCGGATATGTGAGTGGTCGTTGTTTGTTTGAAATTGGTAAGAAGCGCTGTTCCAATTTCGTACCTTATTGGTAACTGAGAATGGGTTACAAAGTTTGTGGCTAGGGTACTGAAGTTATCAAACGAAGCTCTAGGCAATTCGATATACCATTTTGTTGACAGACCAGTTAACATTCATTGAAAAAGTCGATGCTTGATCGAATCATTGTTTAGAGTGTCGGATGAACACCACAGATGAAATGTCATCACATGATTCGATGGGTCTTCACCCGGATTTCCATTACATTTAGGAATATATGACGAAAGTTTATGCGGAATCGCCGGCCACCATGGGGCGTAAGAAAGTGGATCGTTCATTAGTCGATTTAGATCCGGTAACTCTAAAGTCGCCACGAAAGGAAACTGTTGATTCAGGCTTGGCAAAGCATACCTTGGATAAGATGGTATCACCTAACCAGTTGGTCTTTCAATGCCAACATAATGCATTTGATGCTGGTAAATTTTGTAGGATGGGCATTATCATAATGATATGACTAATGTTGACCGTTTTGAATATATGGCAGCCCATTACTTGCAAAGACCGGTTGCTCAGGCCCTCGGTAAGCTTGTTGGAATTGTGGTTGCTGATATTGTACCAGCCATGGTTGTGAGGCCATGAGCTGTTGTCCAGTACTAATTGTTTGACCAAGATGAGGGGTCATGGTCCCCATTTGAACCTGGGTCATTCCACTAATCAGCAATTGTGGTTGCATCGCAGGGACAAGAGGTTGTTGCATTTCGACCTGAGAAACCTGAGGTTGGCATACAATAGGAAACGCTTATACTTGCGACACAGTCACGATAGCTGGTGCAGTGGGGATATTTGACACGGGTAAACATTGTTGCATTGAATATAAAATTCTTGGTTGTTGAGGCAGTATTGGTGCCCAACTGCTAGATGTAATTCCAGCATAACCTGAATTATGTTGTGAACTCTCGTATGGCTGTTCTCTTGGAGGAGACAATGAAAGGGTATATTGCCCTCCATACGATGGTAATCCAGTGCTCAAAGGAACGATTTTCCTTCGGGGACCAGATTGCCCAAATTGACACTGTGAAGGATCAATTTGTCGAGACTCAACATAAGAGATTCTAGATATTAATCTAGATGAACAAAGGGGAACAGCCCATATTGTTGAAATAGCCCCTAGATGGAATCCACCCAGCGAGTGATATCTAGTTGGGATAGGTGGTACGCCAGCAAACATTGTCGGAGTAGCAGCAGGAAGTTCTGTCGCTGCTGTGTTAGGCGACATAGTCCTAGATGTCGACGGTTGTTCAGACATATTTAGTCTATCCAAAAGATTCTTTAGCGATTCTTTAGGAACTTTTGATGGAGGGGGACTAACTTCTGATGAACAAGGATATAGGATGATCCCAGCTCCAAATTGTGATGGAATGTTAGATGGAGGATCTTCCACAATCTCTTCTATAGCAATAAATCCAGGTGGAAGAGGTAGACTGTCAGGTCCGTAAAATATTTCTGGTGCCGAAGAAGGTATAGATTCTGTAGCGACAGATGTTTGGGGTGTAACACCTTCTGAATCAGCTGTAGATTGGGCCGGTTCAGGAATACAGGTGTTTACCATCACACTAGGATCAGTTATAATGTCCTTTTGTGGTTGTGGAATTCATTCCGTAGAGGCAGGGATACTAGAAATGTTCGGAGTAACCGGAGTCTCTGAGGATGTCTGAGTACTTGTTCCAACTAAACTAGGGGACTTCGATCTGGTTAAAAGAGTTTGCTTTGTCTGGAAAAGTTTCGTTTCCGGAGTCAACAAGGGTTGACTCGTAAGCCTCCGCAAACGACGGGGTTTTGATTGAATTTCTTCCATGATTGCGGATTACTCGATCAACTCAAAATAAATGGAAAAATGTTTCTGAATTAAATGAATTTTAGATGCTTTGACACAACTTGTTTTTTCAATTTTTAAGAGTCGAGAAAAAACAAAATATTACTCTAGTCGCCTTTGAGTTTTAATGAGCTTGAAGTGACAAGTGCTCAGATGGACCTTTTCCTTTAAGGAGTTTGAAAAGGAATGAAAGAGACTACTCTGGAAATCTAGATAGAGGGATTACCAAACCAATCGCAAAATTGTAGAATACTTTTTTATGGTACGGTAGTCAATCTTCCCAAATGTTGTGTTTAGTGCATTGCGATCAATAGGGTGGTAGACACGGCTTCCTAAGGATAAAGGATATAGCCTATTATGGTCTCCCAATATATACTCGACGGTACGTGGGAGCACAAGTCTATACTGGCACTTGTCATCTCAAAGAGGAGGAATCACCCAACCAACAATGAAAACGATAGTTACTAGGTTTTACGATGCCAGAATACGTCTCTAGCCTAGACTTCTAAATGTTGTGCGTTAGGTTCCAAAGAGTTTTTATGTTCATTAAGATTATTTTACAGTTGATCTTGCTTAAGAAATTTTCCTTTCAGTTTCACCATGTAATGTAGATGTATAATTCCTAAAATGCAATCTAAGATGATAAACAATCATTTAATCTTATTTTTGCAATGAAAATCTAGCTACTAAGGAAAGAGGACTGAAATTATTTCAACATAGTGCACCAAGCACACACTAAATGCATTGTCCTAAATAAAAACAACAAGCAGTCTAAATGCAAATGCACATGCATGTATTTGTTTTTCGCTTTCTTAATGTGTGGATGACAAAAATAACGCTGAGTACAAATCTGAATTATTTCTCAAAGCGACATTACTAACAAGTTTCCTTTCAAGACAAAATGAAGATAGTGACGACACTTTGCGACTTATGAATTGAGAACATGCTTTAGACACTTGGAAAACTGTTAATTCAAATCAAATACAAGAGTAATCATGCAATCGACTATCAAGAACAATCTGGTTCTCTTCTATGACTGAAAATGATACTTATGACACTTCCAAATGGAGAAACAACAGTTCGATTACGCTATTTCTTTGTAAAAGAGAACTGAAAATGGCACGCAATACACAAAAACACTCACAGTTCTTTGCAAAATGGAGGCAGAATGATGGAAAGGAAGAGGGTTTCCACAGTGGTATACTGATCACAGACAGTAAAACTCCTGAATAGATCTGAAAAGAATGAAGAAAAACCAAGTCTGCAAGCAAACTTAGCCTTCTCTGATCATCGCACCTGTTACACAGGGAATCCAGTATGCATCCCACCTACTACAAACGGGAGGTGCAATGCATACAAACTGCCTAGAAGAGAGGGTGTGATGGTACAGTGCAAGACTTTTAGCTGGTTTTTTTATCACAGTTTGCAGTTCAGTTCAGGGATTTAGGCCGAGCAGGTGAGTTTTAGTAAATATAAATCATAGGGGATGATCTAAAGAGGTTACTAGAGCCACCACCAGGGCAATTAGAATGTTTGCAAATTGATTGTTTAGTTTATAAACGAAAATCGAAGATAGACTGAAGCAGCATTAATCTACTTTGCACTTGCGTAGCAAATGCAGTTCGAAGCCTAGCTAGCTTGACTTCAAGCTCCTTCTGTAAGTTTATAAAAAAAAACAAAAATAGACAAGAAAACAAGTTATTCGCTCCCCAGTGGAGTCACCATTTTGTTATCATGAAATCTATTGTCCACTCGGAGCTGCTAGTCCCGCTAAGACTAGTAGCTATCTTACAAACAAACCAGTTAAAACTACTTTCGCTTTCCTTTATGAGAAGTAGATAAGAGGGGAATAAAGGAAACCAACCTCAGTATTGCACTTGGTTCCTTGCTTGATTCCTCTCCCTTCTGACAGATTTCTACTGCTCCGCCCTGGTCTACCTAGCTTCAAAGAGAACCTGTGGAATGAAAGCAGCAAAACACTATCCAAGAATAGAGATCTAAAATCATAAATGTTACACAGTAAAATGTCACTGCCTTCATGCCAGTCTCCCTACTGTGTTGTGAAACCACATTCACCTATACTCATGCTCCTCAAAATGGCTAAAAAACCCTCTTTGCCT
>APFE031460152.1:38534-60893 GCA_000404065.3 Pinus taeda | reverse complement strand
TACGCTTTTGTTTGCTCTCTTTTGCTTGTGCAGGTATTCATCCGCGAGGATAGCGGGGAATTGTGATCGGCTGGAGCGAAGGAGCGAGAGGAATATCTCTTCGACAAACAAGCGTTGGAATCCAAGTAGGTTATTCTCACCCACTTGTTAATTACAACTAGGAACCTGCGGTGTAGCATTGTTCGATTGTTGCTAGACCCCTGTTGGGCTAGTAGGGATCGCCTCTATCCGTAGAGGGGATTTACCTATCCAACAATAAACAATATAGGACCATATGTATATTGACCACATAAATGGTTATATCATCAAACATACAAGAATGTGGAGGAAAACTTGAATAGCTTTATTGATATCAAGAAAAGCAAAAAGGATTACAACCAATTGTTCTGACCCAGTGTCATCCCCTTAGCATAGAAGCGTTTCTTCACCTCATGAAAATCTTAGATCACCCAACACTATGATTTTCACCAAGAAACCAACAACACTTCCTTAAAGGATACAAGATTCCAGCCTTTGGATCTCTGTGATGAGGGATCCATATATACATGTTTGCAGGGGGGTGAGTCAGCTAATGGGTTTTTGATTAGTGTCCTCTCTCTAATAGTTCTGGGTTCCACTTGGACATTCATGATCTCTTACTCATCCATGGGTGAATTCAGAGAGGCAAGTGTCATTGGAGAAGTTTCTGGAAGATTCCATGGCCCTCCACTTCGCAAATTGTCTCTGCCATTTGTCCACTCTCACTCATCCCACCCTACAGAAGGCCTTTCCAGTATGCATCGTACCCTTTACATTGAGCAGGTGGGATGCATCGCACCCTTAGCACTGAGCAACCTGTATGGTCTAGTTTTGACCAGTTCTGAGCTGTTTTCCTTGGAGAACTTCTGGGAGAAGATTTAATCATTTGACCTTCTTCTTTTAGGGTGTGAAGCAACACTTTTAGGGACTTAGAAGCCCTTGGTTTATGGACATGTATGATTGGGGTTGCAGTGCCCAAAAATGTCTATAACAAGGAGGAGAAGAAGAAAAGTGGTGTTAGCGTTGAGAGCTAAAGATACCTGTGAAAAGATGAGGTGTGTGGAATAGAGGGTGGCAGGGCTACTAGCGTGGTAGAAATGGAGGATTGGAAGGTCAGGGTTTTCATCATCTAATAGTTGTGGTGGGCTTCCTTGTTATCTTTGTGGTCATGCCATTGATGTCTCTGGCAGTTAGGTTTCGTCACTTCGCATCTACATCTGCAACTGGTAAGCTTGTTCCTTCCCTCCTCCCTCAGTGGTAAGCCTCTTCCTACCATCCTCCCTCATTGATAAGCTTCTTCCTACCCTCCTCCCTAGTCAAGTTGCTTTTGTCTCTTTTTTTGCAGTTGGTGAGTGTTTAATTTATATTTATTGGCAAGCATGCCCTTCCTTAATCTGGTAGTATTACAATGAAGTGTAGACTTCTTAAAAAATTCAAGTAAGATCTCCATTACAATGAAGTGTAGTCATCTTATACTATTTTAAAAAGATCCCTTTCATTGAGAACCCACTGAACAATGTATTTATTTGATTTGAGCCTTGGCAAGGAATTATCATCACCACCGATTAACCATGGAACCAAGACCCCATGGACCTGCTTCAAAATTTGATTTGCCTTCACCACCCCCGTTTAACCATTGAACCAAAACCCCATGGACCTGATTTGGAATTTGATTTTCCTTTTATCGTTTTCAAAGGATCTGAAGGCGCAGATGTTATCAAACTTACTTTCCTTGCTTATTGTCAAAAGTTTAGCACCTCTATAATTTTTCCAAACATTTTCTGAGTTTTATTTATAGGTTTCCTTTCATTAGATCTGTGTGAAGCTGTGAACTCCATCTCTGCATTAACACGGTACAATACCTACGAGGAGAAAGATTCAAAGCTTGTACCACTCTCATGCAAGAGCAAAGGTTTTACCAACTGCCCTAGGGTAATTTCCCTTGCCAAAGATAATGAAACCATTCATCCTGATAGAAAGAAATAACAATGCTCTTTCCATTTTTTAGCAAAGGGAAATGAATATGACTTGTAAATTCGTTGGGCAACTTCTCGGTGAATTGGCTGGGCACTCCTCATTCTGAGGAGGATGGTACTAAGTGTGCACTGGATTCTACATAAGCTGGATGGGTATTATAAAAATATATTTGTTAAGATTTGAGATCAACATCTTACTCATGGGAATTGAATCTTGTGGGAATTCAATCTAGGTGGGAAGGGCAACAATCATTCTTCCCGTCCACTCATTATCCAAGCCAGACCCATTTTCCATCCATAAAGCTAAATCCACTTCTCATAAGTCAAGCTAAAACGAGTTATGATCCACCCATCCTAGACCCAATTCACAACGAAAATCTTGTTCACCAACTACTTTCTGTTATATATATCATTTTCACACTGTTCCCACAGTGTTCAAAGCACATTGGCCAAAACAAACGATAGATATTATACAGACCATTTTATTATTGATGTGTAATGAAATCTCGATCTTAGCATATGCATAATAGTAAAGCAACCCCTTTCTTAGCATTTCAGTATTTTTATAGATATTCTTCTCCATTAAATCTTTATACCTGATATTTTATGTGTTTTTTGTCATTTAAAACAACACGACACAACTTCTCAGGAGATGGATCTGTTAGAATGGTATTCTCTTTCCACATCTTGAAAACCAATTCTATCTTTCTATGGCCATTTTGTTCTTTTTGAGGAGCTGGGCAATGCACTTGCACTTATGTTAGACTAATCCCAGAAAATAAACAGTGTCCCTAAACTGAAATTTAATCGACTTGAGTGGATTGAAATAGAGAGGAATTATTGAGGATATTGGAGCTCTGTCATATGTTTAAAATCAATCTTATCTATTTACCTGTGGTGTTCAAAGGAACAGGAAGATGACTGCAGAAAGCAGAGTTTAACAGAGAGCATTGACTCCCTCTTCCCAAAGGAGGCAAGTATAACAAACCTACTACATTTGGATATCTTAAATTTGATTTCTCCCCTATTAAGCAGAGAATTGAAAATAAATTTTATTTTCTGGGCAGGTGATTGATGTCATAATAGCTAACATAGAGGACTTGAGAACTCTAAACTTAAATATTATTCGATGGAATGATTTATCTTCCTCGTGGGTATTAGAAAATCCCTCCGAAGTAAACCAAAGGGATATTACTAACTCTGAGGTATGATTAGTGTAGATTTTGGTTATTTTCTCTATTGAACATGTAAGGAACCTGTGTGATGATGATCTATGTAGTTGAGTAGGATTGTATTAAGCAGGAAGTGAAAACTGACATTGGCAGGGGTGCTTCTCTATCTCTATGTGGTGTACATCAAGCAGAGGCAAACGACTTCTGGAGACAGCTTAGAAAAGTTACATTCATAACAAGATGGCATGATCTTCAATGAAGAAAGCAAGGAAAATACTAAGGGGGGTAAAACGAATGACGAGGTGCAAAAAAAAACTTCCAATGACAAAGAACTTCTTACAAGATTTCAAGAGGATGACACAGGAAGTGAACATCGAGACGTCAAAGAGAATGCTCTTGATGGTAAGTTTTTACTTTCCCTGGCTAACTGATCTATGATGTTGGTAGCCTATTGTAAGGTAATGTCTAGTCAAACTCCCAGGACAATGGTTGTTGTAATGCAGACCATTTGCAGCTTGAAGAAAGTCCAATAAAAGTTTTGCGGAGGGTAAAATTCTTTGTTGCACTATATCGCTACTTTTTGTTCTCATGGAAAAGCAAATTGTTATATTATTTTCCAAAATCCTTTTTGAATGTTACTTCTCCAATAGAAGAATTTTATATTTCTTAGATTTTAGCATAGTATGGTTTAATTTATAGTAGTTTAATGCTTACAGCAATTGAGACAAAAGAGGAGGGAGACAAGGTCAACAGAGTTGATTCAACAGGATGAAGAAAAACAACTTGAGCTTGAAAACACAGCAATTAAACGTTCCAAGGAGGTAGATTATGTTCTCCTGGGAAAATACAACATTTGGAGGTGGGAGAATGAGAACAAGAATTCTGACTGCACTATTAGATTGATGCAAGACCAACTGATCATGGCTAGGGTGTATTCAAGCATTTCCCAGGCTAGGAATAATCTTGATTTATACCATGAATTGATGCTTCGTATTAAATAATTTCAGCGTACATTGGGTGAGGCTAATGCAGATTCTGATCTACTTCAAAGGTAATAGTTTTCACATTGGTTGTTTCTAAATCAAGACTAGTAACTGCTTCCATTTTCATTTGGTGTTCATATCCTTTGTTTCTTTTAAAGTTTTAGTATGTGTGTCAATCTTTATACTTTTCATTCTCTTTGTCATGGTCGATGATTGGTATGAATGTTTCAGTGCAGCTAAGAAGATCAAGGCTATGGGTCGTGTCCTATCCAAGGCTAGAGAACAATTTTATGACTGTGGGACAGTAACAAAGAAGTTGTGAGCAATGCTTTAGTCTGCAGGCAAGCAAGTAAGGACCTTGAAAAAGCAAAGTACATTTTTAAGTCAACTGGCAGCAAAGACTATTCCCAAGGGCCTGCCCTATCTATCCATGTGATTGACCATGGATTATTACTTGCTTGCCCTTGAAAAACAAAATTTCCTAAAAAGGAAAAGTTGGAGGATCCAACTCTTTATCACTATGCATTATTTTCTAACAATGTATTGGCTGCATCTGTGGTTGTGAATTCAACTGTCATGAATGCTAAGGTGAAGTGTTATTAATTTAAAATACTCTAAAGTTTGGAAGTCCAATAGTTTTGCTGCATTTTACATTTAATATTTGGATCTCATTATAGGTGATTTACTTATGTTTACAGGAATCTCAGAAAAATGTATTTCATCTCGTCACAGACAAGTTAAATTTTGGGGCCACGAAAATGTGGTTTTTACTTAATCCCCCAAGGAAAGCTATAATACATGTAGAAAATTTTGATGATTTTAAATGGCTCAATTCCTCCTGTTGCCTTGTGCTTTGCCAACTTGAATCTACAGCTATGAAAGAGCATTATTTCAAGGAAGATCACTCGACTACACTCTCAGCACATTCCTCCAATTTGAAATATACAAATCCAAAATATTTATCCATGCTAAATCATCTTTGTTTCTATCTTCCACAAGTTTATCCCAAACTAGAAAAAATCCTTTTCTGGGATGATGATATTGTGGTGCAGAAAGATTTGACACCCATGTGGTTAGTAGATCTTCATTGAAAGGTTAATGGTTCAGTGGAAACTTATGGAGAAAGATTTCAGTGGTTTGACAAATACCTTAATTTTTCCAATCCACACATAGTCAAGCACTTTGATCCTAATGCTTGTGGTTGGGCATATGGGATGAATGTATTTGATCTCAAAGAATGGAAGAAATAAGATATAACTAGAATATATCACAAGTGGCAGAACATGGTAAGTGTGTAGTGTGGTTTATTTATGTTAATTCCTGTGATACTAACTTTAAATTATTTGAAGTAAATCTGAAGTAATTAACTAGAAAACTTAATGGGTTTTTCTTTGTTCGATTTCTAAGTTTTTCTTTTATTGTATGTTAGAATGAGGATAGAGTGTTGTGGAAGCTTAGAACACTACCCCTTGGATTTTCACATTGGCTTCTTCTAAATCAAGAGTAGTAAGTTCTTCCATTTGCATTTGGTGTTCATATCCTTTGTTTCTTTTAAATTTGCAGTCTGTGTGTCAATGTTTCTGCTTTTCATTACCTTTTTCGTGACGGATAATTGATATGAACGTTTCAGTGCACTTGAGAAGATCAAGGCTATGGGTCATGTCCTATCCAAGGCTAAAGAACACTTTTATGGATATGTGATATTAATAAAGAAGTTGCAAGCCATGTTTCAGTCTGTAGATGAGCAAGTAAGGACCTTGGAAAAGAAAAGTAAATTTTTAAGTCAGGTGGAAACAAAGTCTGTTCCCAAGGGCCTACGCTGTCTGTCCATGCGATTGACCATAGATTATTACTTTCTTCCTCTTGAAAAGTGATAATTTCCTAAAAAGGAGAAGTTGGAGGATCTGACTCTTTATCACTATGCATTATTTTCTAACAATGTATTGGATGCATCTGTGGTTGTGAATTCAACTATGACAAATGCTAAGGTAAAGTGTTATTAATTTAAATTACTCTAAAGTTTTGAAGTCCAACAATTTTGCTGCATTTTACATTTAATATTTGGATCTCATTATAGGTGATTTACATGTGTTTGCAGGAATCTAAGAAACATGTATTTCATCTCATCATAGACAAGTTAAATTTTGGGGCAATGAATATGTGGTTTTTACTTAATCCCCCAGGTAAAGTTGCGATACATGTAGAAAATTTTGATGATTTTAAATGGCTCAATTCCTCCTATTGCCTTGTGCTTCACCAACTTGAATCTATAGCTATGAAATAGTATTATTTCAAGGCAGATCACTCGACTACACTCTCAGCACGTTCCTCGAATTTGAAATATATAAATCCAAAATATTTATCCATGCTAAATCATATTTGTTTCTATCTTCCACACGTTTATCCCAAAATTGAAAAGATCCTTTTATTGGATGATGATAGTGTGGTGCAAAAAGATTTGACGCCCTTGTGGTCAGCATATCTTCATGGAAAGGTTAACGGTTCAGTGGAAACTTGTGGAGAAAGCTTTTGCCGATTTGACAAACACCTTAATTTTTCAATCCGCACATAGCCATGCACTTTGATCCTAATGCTTGTTTTTGGGCATATGGGATGAATGTATTTGACCTCAAATAATGGGAGAAACAAGATAAAACTGGAATCTATCACAAGTGGCAGAACACGGTAAGTGTGTAGTGTGGTTTATTTATGTTAATTCCTGTGATGCTTACTTTAAAGTATTTGAAGTAAATCTGAGGTAATTAGCTAGAAAACTTAATGGGTTTTTCTTTGTTCAATTTCTAAGTTTTTCTTTTATTGTATGTTAGAAGTTGTGGAAGATTGGAACACTACCCCCTGGATTGAACGTTTTATGGCTTGACCCATCCTTTGGACAAGTCTTGGCATGTGCTGGGTTTAGGGTATAATCCTAGCGTGGATTGTTCAGAGATTGACAATGTAGCTGTTGTGCATTACAGTGGGAACATGAAACCCTGGTTAGAGCTAGCAATGATGAAGTGCAGGCCTTACTAGACAAGATATATAAAATATAACCATCCTTTCTTACAACAGTGCAATATAAATGAATATTTGCGACCTCAATATTCATACTGTAATAGATGGTCAAATGTAAAGTGTAAAGGCCCTTGATTCTAGTTGATAGTTCATTCTATTTCATTTGTTTTCAGAGTTCCACATAAGGTTTCTAGTTTATGGCTTAATGAATCAAGTTTTTGGAGGTGTGGTGGCGTAGCAAACTTTAAGATTTACAAATTTTATGTCTTCAATGTATTCCTTCATAGTTGGAAGTAAACTCCTATATAAACATTCTTTTCTTTGTTAGTTGATATTTCTCTTTCATCAAGTAATTACACAAATTGTTCTTCCAAGAACACAAAGAAGTATGAGACACAGAGATTTAGGCTTTCAAGGCAGGGTAAAACCTCTCAATAGGGGAAAAACCAACAATCCTCCTCTTATTCAATTTATTCAAAATGAGATATCCAACACAAGACCAAAGAGTCCCTCCAAGTCAGCCCTCCTCTTTAAGTCAAGGTCAATAGTTGAGTCTCTGCCTAGTCAAAGTTAGAAGCAGCTTCTGAATTTTTGTCCTTATTGTAGGTTTAGTCTCTTATTATATTACGTTGACTTCCAATTACAGACTCTTTGCCTTCAATTATTGATTTTCAGCTACTGCCGCAAACCCTTGACTCTTTACCACAGATATTCAGATCCTGCTACAAATAGATAGCTTTAGATTGAGATTCATCTTAGTCACAAACTTCGGCTTCTTCAAGTGTTGTAGACTTCTTTTTATCCTTAGTTTTTCTTCTCCAGTTGGATTACAGACTTCGAGCTTTTTCACTTTCTTGGTTTCTACCCAAAAGAAGTCAAATATAGGCTAAAACACCTAGATATCATTCTCCATGAGCTTTGACTTAACTAAACAAAGAGTGACTATGCCCGGATTGTTGCCTTTGTAATGTTGAAATGCTGTGCAATCTTTGCCTGTGACAAGATGCAATAGCCCTAACTCGACAACACTGAAACTAGCTCAATTCAGTGTTTAACTACCATGACCAATTCCTTCATTTTCCCATAGCAACTATGCTACAATAGTATCACATGGAGTGAGGCTTAATTTGCACATGGACATCTCTCTTTTGACAATGAAGGCAATGTGATAGGCTCTCATCTAATATATGTTCCTAAGCTACAATAAACTTATGGTGTATGAGTTATCATCATTATTACTCCTTAGTTATATTATATATGCTCCCTCTCTTTGTGCTCATGGCTGAAAAAAATAACTCTCCATTGAATTTCTATTGGCATCATCCAAAAACAATTGATTGATTTATGCTCTATGAAATGCATCAGCTTCGAGTTACTGATAATCCACTTCCTTGTTCAGTTAGAGATCAACTGCCATAGTTTTGGAGTTGTTGCATTTCCTCAAGGAGTTGCTAATTTGGTTCCTATATGACTGTAAGAATTTCTCTCTCCTTACTTGGAGTGTTCTTAAGCATTCTTGGGTGGATTTCTACTTACTAGAGTCGTTTCCCTCTCCCCTAAGCATTATTTTCATTTGCTACGGTGAGTTTTACCTCAATCTTGGTTGCCTAAAATGCCATAGGTACTAGACAAGGCCATACATAACTGTAGGAGATCATTGGCTTTCCATTTTCCCTTCATTCCCATAAATCCATCGAATACATGCGTGCAGAAATTTACAAGGCAAAGCATTCCTGATGTGTATTTATGGTAGAATGTAATTATATTATAATGTTGTTAAATTGAGATTCATTACTTGAGTGATTCAAATTATATGTTGCTCCATTGGTATTGGGAATCGTTACATGAGAACCCATTAACTATAATTATTCACCAATAATATCTAGAGGTTGTTCTGTACTAGAATAAGGATTGTCTAGTACGATGTATAATGAGGATAAGGTTGATGAAATGAATGAGGAGAAATCGCATTCAAGGGGCGGTGTGGATGAATGTTGTATTGTAGAAAAAGAAAATAAAATAGTATGGACAAATATGGACAAATTCTGATGAAGAACATGCAACATTAGCCAACTTCGATGAAAACACAAAGTGTGAACAGTTTGAGCTGTCTGATTTCACACTTATTGCATATTCCACTAGTGGATCTATATCTTCTTGTATTGATAATATGGAAGATCAAGATTACATACGACAATGTATACACACTTTAACCTTAAGGCAAAGTGTTGGGCAAAAGACCCTCAAGGAAAACTCCCCTGAGACAAGCATCAAGTTAGTGAGAAAAAACTATTGTAAAGATGCTAGCAGTCAATTGTCCAAGGGTCATTTTTTGGATGCCCTCACAAGAACTAAAGGTCTTCTCTCAACTAAAAAGGGTATGCTAATAAATGCTTATGGGAAAAAGGCACAACACATTTATCTTTGGTCGGGAGTTTATCCATATTGCCCATGATGTAAATAGTTATAATGTCATGTTGAGTAGATTATTGGCACACCTTTAAGAAGGTATCGTTTTCGAATGGGGGCTAGAAATCTAAAATGTTATCCATTGAACTAGATATAGGATTATATTTGTCTATATGGGAAGGTTGATATAGTTTGAGCTTGTAGGAATTAATTATTGGAGAATACCGTATTGCAAAAGAAGCTTTGGGTTGAATGAAATTTGATGAACCTATTGTAGAATATGTGAGCTAAATTTTTTATTTTTAATATATTTTTTCCTTGTACTATTTCTTATGATGGATGGCATATAATATGTAGGAAGCTTTTAACTCTATAGAAGATATTCATGGCCTTGTGTATGGTCAAGAAGATTCCTAAACCTCAAATGACAACAATCTGCTATTCAAAGTTCACAAGGATATTTTGGATATTAGAAAGTTATTTGTATCATGCTTATGCATGGTACAAGCTCTACATCCTCCAGAAAAGCTACAATAAATACTTAGCATAGAAGGATGTGTAGTTGATGGCATCATCTGCATTGTTGGCTGCCATTGTGAAATGGGATGAGGGAAATGTGTAGAAAAATCATATTCTAGAAACCATTTATCTTTGGTTGTGAGTTTACCCATATTGCCCATGATGTAAATAGTTACAATGTCATGTTGAGTAGATTTTTGGCACACCTTTAAGAAGGTATCACTATCGAATGGTGGCCAGAAATCTAAAACGTTATCTATTGAATTAGGTATAGGATTATATTTTTCTAGATGGGAAGGTTGATATAGTTTGATCTTGTAGGAATTAATTACTGGAGAATACCCTATTGCAGAGGAAGCTTTGGGTTGAATGAAATTTCATGAACCTACTATAGAATTTGTGAGCTAAATTATTTTTATTTTTAATATATTTTTGCCTTATACTATTTCTTATGATGGATGGCATATGATATGTAGGAAGATTTTCACTCTATAGTAGATATTCATGGCCTTGTGTATGGTCAAGAATATTCCTAAACCTCAAATGACGTCAATCTACTATTCAAAGTTAACAAAGATATTTTAGATATTAGAAAGTCATTTATATCATGCTTATGCATGGTATAACCTCTATATCCTCCTAAAAAGCTACAATAAATACTTAGCATAGAAGGATATGCAGCTGATGGCATCATCTGGATTGTTGGATTCCATTTCTATTATGCCCTGTGATCACAAGCATGGGGCTCACCATTTTGAGCTGGAGAATGAGAAGGAAAGAAGTTCAATAATGGCTAGTCTTCTAAGTTTTGGGATTTAGTTTGGATTCTAAAATGGATACCAGAGAAGGGGTAAGTTATTTGAATAAAAAGTCTTAAGTTCATCTATCACTGTTTGAGATGTTTGTATTTGTAAGGTCTTTCTAGTATAAGTATTATATTTTATACTTAGTTCAAGGAGTTTTCTTCCAATATGTCTAATAATAATATGTTTTTTTGGCAGTTGTCACACTTAGCACTTTTATCTGAAGTGGTAAGTAATAGGTACAAAGATCATTAAATAATTTATTTTTGAAATTAAGTCTTTCCTTGATGTTGCTGAGAAGTCAGAGGACACATATATTCTTCTAAGCACTTTTTATGCTTGTAAAGGTTACCTCCCATATGTCTTTCTATATGTACCTTGTACATTGTTACCTCCCAATGTACCTTGTTACCTCCAAACTTGCAAGTAAACTGTTACCTTCCATATGAAGAATTATCAGCCACTGAGATAGAAATCAATGTTTCACCTGCTAAAGGTCCTAATGTTCAATCAAAAGTAGTACCCATAGTAGCAACTCCACCTCCTCTCCTAGATCTTCTTGGTTATTTGATAGGTTTAGGCAATCCACTTGCCCCTATAGACTAGTGAGCAGTAGGCTCAGGGTGGGTATTAGATAATCAATTCCATTCCATTTTATAAATAACAAATGGAAAAATTGACTTTATTTTTGTTAGATGTGAATTGTATTTACTACGATAAGCATCAACCTGATTAAAGGAACTTGTGATATTTGGTTAATGCTTTGTGTAGGCCTCCATTGCCTGTTTTACTTGCAACATCAGTATGTCAAGGCCTTCAGATCAATGGGAAACTTATATGCCACGATGGTCAAATTTTTTACAGCTTGAAGCTTTAGAATAAATATTTTGGTCTTGCAGTTGCTGGACCTCTATAGGTACATTTCATAAAATGTGAAAATAGTTGAGATATTAGTTCTATTCACTATAAATATTGCTAGTTTAATAGGATGTAGATGCACATCTATTTTTTGTCCTTTCCCTAACTTTTGTTCCTGGTAAATTAGGTGCCACCATTACAGCCTGGTAGCTCAGCACACACACTGCTACCAATGGTACTATTTCAAAACATATATCTTGGACTGGCAAATTCTCTTTTGTAGGTGGAAGTAAAAAATAATCAACAACTTGTTTGGTATTTTAATGATAATATTGCATTTGAAGTTTTCTTCACTGAGGATAGCAGGATGGAGCGTGCAACATTTCTGGATGTAATAACGAATGATAGGATCTAAATTTTAAGCTTTGGAAGTTTTCTTCATTGAGGATGGCAAGATGGAGCGTGCAACGTTTCTGGAGGTAATAATGAATGCTAGGACCAGTCCCTTTGCGCCACTCTGCCTGCGCCTTCGACTCTGTTAGATTTTTAGGACTTTTGGGTCAGAAGGACTAGGTAGGATTGACAAGTCCAAGAGATCATAAGGGGAAGAGGAAGAGCACATAGATAGTGAGCTTGTTTTCTCCATTGAAAAGCTGCAGGAAATCTAGGATGAGCTTGAGAGGGTAAGTTCTCATGCACTCTAAAAATTGCTTTTTGGGGTTATTTTATTTATTTATTTATTTTTAAATTGGTTTTTTTCATATCTTTTTTTTAAACATTTTTCCCATTCCTTTCTCTATGTATTATTTTTTTGATTTATTGGTGCATCTGTGGATTGATTGAATTTTTTGCTTGTCCATGGGCTGCTTGAGAATGATTTGTTACAGGCCTTAAGAGCGGGTTTGAGGAAAAGAGTGGTTTTTTCAGTAAACCCACACTTCATCTTCATATTCCTTCAGTCTTTTGGATATGGACATTTTGATTGGTTTACATATATTGCTTTTCCAATAGTGTCAGGAAAATTATTTCAAGGAAAAATTGAAACTAGAACATCCTCAAATTAGTTATTGCAGTTTTTTTTCCATATCCATTTATTGTTTGGGCGTGAGTTGGTAAAGCTCAGGGTTCAACAAATGTAATATTTTATGCCGCAATTCTTGATCAGTTACAATCTCCCTATTTACGATTAGGTTCATAATGACCCGGTGACTCGAGGCTCTCTCAATGTAGTATGCCGCACTCTTAAATCCCTTTTGGTCTCAATTACAGTCTGCACATTTATGATAAGGTCATAGTAGCCTAGTAGCCTAGGGTACTCTCAGCCTAGTAACTGCTCCCAAAGGATCTAACAAGGTTGTTGGACTTAATGGCAAAAGCTCGCAATATTATTTGGCACCTGCCCTTAGGGAAGCGTATACCTACCTTACCTATATGGTTGTTGACAGTTGGCTTATTCTTACATTTGTCTTTTTATTAGTTGCTGGAAATATTTCTTGGAGGAATTAGAGGATAGAGTTTAAGTTGGATTCTGGATGATAATCAAAGTATTCGTACATTACATATTTGTAATTTCATAGTTTCATTCAATTGAGGAGGAACCAGATTCTTTGTATCACTTTTTTTTCCCTTTCCCAACTTATATAGCGATGTTGTAGCTCTGGGTTTTATTTTTTCCTTCTACTTTTTCTCTTTGAGATTGAATCTAATGTTTCTAGTACCTAGAAGAGCCTTTTTCTCTTCGATCATAAGATGCATAAGTGTGTAAACCTATGTAGTTGATGAATTAAGTTTGGAGTGGATTGAAACAGTGAGATTTTGCTACGGCGATGGTGATGAATCATTTTTTCAATTGAGCATAACATGTCTATATGATATAATGGAGAAAAATGGAAAAGAAAGTGAAATTTTTAAAGGGTGCATTGAGATGCTCTCTTTTGGCTATTCATCTCTAGTTATGTTGAATGTTAGAAATGGGGGCCAACTTCAAAACTTTTTTCCTTTCATGAGACTACAGAAATTGGTCTCCAAATGAATTGAAAATGTCCTAGTGCACTCTGGGTTGTTTTATCACTAGTCTTACCTGGGATGTTTGTATTCAACTCATTCAAGTTATTATTTTTTTAGTTATTATATGATGTCCAATTGTGTGGGGCCTTCTACATGGGTAAATTTCACTTGGGTATTATGGACAATTGAGTCCTCAATTATTTTTTATGCTTTGCCTTTCACTACAGGGTCTTTAACATTCATTACTCTTTGATATGTTGAGCATTAAATATCATCTTCCCTTATATTTGCCTTGCCTTTCACTATAGGGTATTTAACATTCAATACTGTTTGATACGCTAAGCATTAGATATCTTCTGCCCTTCACCATAAACCATAAACAAATAAATCTTCCTTTATATGTAATTTATTTGAATGAAAAAAAGGGAGAGAGCTGTTGTTTAAATTTCTCTAGCATTGCATACACCAAACTGTGAAACACATTGTTTCTATTTTAACAGAATAAGCATGCAGTTCATTGAATTAAAAATCGAATAATATCAAAGCTACAAATTAGAACACCCATTTTTAAAAATCCCCCTATCAGGGAACAACATGGAAATATGCGTATTTCCATTAGAATCGAGTATCAAGGCTATGATACGCAACTTAATGTTATGAACATTGCAACATGTTTACATGATATTGCCATTGTGAACTAATGGCATTCTAGGAAGGGGTGTCTTCCTTGTGTACAATCTGAAACAAGTTCTTCGTTAGATATATCAAATTTTCTGATAATACAACATTCAATAATCATGTGATTTTGGATCTTATGAATAGTAATAATGGGATACATAGGACTGAGAATTGACCATGGTTGGTAATATCTAATCTCAGTAATTAGGCAGGGAAGACTGCAACTAAAGAAGGTGATGATAGCAATCTGTAGTAGAAGGCCTCTGATCTGGGTCTTGTTCCAAGCATCTATTCTGTAAATTCCTCAACAACTCAGACACATTCAGCCCACTTGTCCTGATAAGGTGTTCAGTACTCCACACATCAACCTTAACCCCATGAACACCCCTAGACATCTCAGGAGCATGGTTCAAGCCACTAAGGTTATGAGGGTAAATCTGAGGTGCACCAATGGCATCCTCAAAATCTATTATAAACCACTCATCTGATTCAATGTTCTTCATCAAGCTATCCCACCTGAGATCCCTCTGCATAAACAAAATGGTGTGGAAAGACACCAGTGCCTTGGTCACAACTTTGAGAGCTTCCACAAACTGTTTGGGTTTGGTGTTTGGGTTTGTTCGTAGATTTTAATTTTTATCTTTTTTCTTTAATTTAAAATCAATGACTATAAATGTAATTTTAAGGATTGCCATAACTCTTCACTTGGTTTGGTGTTTGGGCTTGCTCGTAGTTTTAAATGTTTATCTTTTAACATTTTTCTTTAATGTAAAATCAATGACTATCAATCTAAGTTTAATGATTGGCATAACTCTTCACATAATTTTTTAAAGTGTGCTAGCTCAATGGAAGAGTGTTTGCTTTAGGAGGTAACATGAATTAATCAGTGATTTTGTAGTTCACTTTTAACTAAATGTTTTTTATATCGATTTATTCAATTTTGAGATATTTTTGGATTCATTGTTTTCTATTGTCTCTAAAGAGACAAAAGTGATCTTTAAATAAATTTTTTATTGTCTCCAATAGCTAGTATTAAACACATATTCTCTCTAATCCAAGTGTTGTCTTTAGAGAGACAAAAATGAAATTGTCTCCAATGAGACAAAAATGAAATTGTCTCCTAAGAGACAATAATGGTTGTGTTATATACTCTCTTTATAGAGACAATATTTTTTAAGACAATAATCTTTAAAACAATATTTTTTAAGGCAATAATATTTAAGACACTATTTTTTAAGACAATAATCTTTAAGAGAATAATTTTTGAGACACCTGCTTAAAGACAATATTTAAGACAATACACAAATATTTTTGTCTTAAGTTAAGACAATTTACCCAAAAATTGTTTCAAATATTGTCTTAAAACCCTCCTTTATGTAGTAGTGTAAACTAACTGTATATCAACACATAGTCAGTCTTAAATAAACCGACAATCTTGCAGTGTATTTATTCTTTCCCATACCTGTCGTGCAAAAATAATGTACTTAACCAAAACCAAAAGAAAAGAAATAGATGATGCCTTTGTCTAGACCAAAAAGAAAGCGAAATCATGAACCATGGCATATTTGTGCATATACTACACTAAAGAAATATTTAACTGCATGTAATGCACTGAAGAAATATGAAGCAAGATATCACATAAATATCTATAAATTGTAACAAAAATTTAATTAGATACATTTAAATAAATAATATAAATTAAATTAAATTTTGATTGATAATTTTTTATTTAATTTGTTTATTTAATTAATTATTCAATTAACTACTTATTAAGAGATATCACCCCGACTATAAAATCATTAAAACAAAGTAACCACTCAGGTAGGTTTTGCTCATACATAAATCAAAATTACAATATACGAGGGTTCATCTTCTTCTATTTATAAGTAAATAGAGTATTTGGATCTAAACTAACTATATATTACACATAGTCTGTCTTAGATAAACAGAGAATCTTCGACTACATTTATTCTTTCCCATAACCAAAATACAATAATAATGTACTTAACCAAAACCTTGGATTGATACGAGAATGCCTTATAAGTAGACTATTTGGCTCTAAACTAACTATATATCAACACATAGTCAATCTTAGATAAACTGATAATCTTAGACTCCATTTATTCTGATAATCTTAGACTCCGTTTTTTCTTTCCCATACCTGCCATGCAATGACAATGTAATTAACCCTAAGGAAAAGAAATTCATGACATATTTAATGCCAAAATTATTAACGATGACATATAGTGCAGTAGTGAAGCAAAAGCGAAGCATAAATTTCAGAGAGGAAAACAAAAGCCACTCAGTATAAGTTGGTCTAGTTAAGTTGCCATTACCTGGTGTCATAAGTTGCTCTAAGTTGCTCTTACACTTTTATCGGCCCCTTGCTCTTACACTTTTATCGGCCCCTTCTTGTCGCCCCTTCTTGTCGCCCCTTCCTGTCGCCGACTTTGTTGGTGCTGTGCTGTTGTTGCCGCTCACATCGCCGACGATGGAATTCCGTGTAATCCTGGTGTTCTTTTCAATGACGTTCTTATTGTCAAACCCTGCTTGTAGCAAATTGTTCATGTTGTTGTTGCCGCCGCCGCTGGGCTTGTCATCGATCTTGCCGCTGTTGCCGCTGTGGTCGCCGACGATGGAATTCCCATCAATCTCGGTGTCGTGTTCAATGAGGTTCTTACGGTGAAACCCTGGCAAATTGTCCCCGTTTTTCTTGCGGCTGCAGTTGGGATTGTCACCGATATTGCCGCTGTTGTCGCCGACGATGTAAATCCCATGAATCTTGAAGGGTTCGTCAATGCTGTTCTTGCGGCCGTCTTTTTTGGTGTTGCGTTCGACGTGGGGATTGTTTCCCTTGTTGTCGCCGACGATTCTCTTTTCAATCTGGATGTTGGCTTCACCGCTGTTGTGGCCGGGATGCTTAATAACGGTTTTGGCGTCAATCACGTTGTCTTTGTTGTTGCCATCGCCTTTTTTGTTGCCGCTGTTGTCGCCGACGGTGGAATTCCCATAAATCTTGCAGTTGTGGCCAATGATGTTCTTGTTGCCGCTGTACTTGTTGCCACTGTAGGACACATCATTGCCGCTGTCGGACTTGCTGCCAGCCTTCTTCTTCTTCTTGTCATCGATCCTGCTGCTTTTGTCGTGGCTCATGTTGTTGGCTTAGGGATATTGAAACTGGAACGCCTTCGAAGGCAACAAGATTCCCACTTCTGCAAAATAAAAGCGGCTTCAGTTCAACAATACATAACGTGGACATCGATAAGTTACAGTGAATCAATGCTTAACGTGGACATAGAATATGAGCAAATCAATGATATCTCACAGATTAGAAATACACAACCATACCTAGAACTGGAGTAGGGCAAATTCCGTAAGCAAGAGGTGAGAAATAGAATTGCATAGCCTGCGTTACATAGAAGTAGGCGAACTCCAAACTCGGATTTGAAAACCATCTACACTCCCAACCAGGGTCAAGTTTTGAAGTTTTCATGTATTAAATTTACATGAATGACATCATCAATCATGCAAAGACCAGTGTCACGAAGATGACATATTCCTGTTGGGCAGACGAGTTATTCTTTTTGAGATTGAAGTATTTAATCATAAATGTGATTTCTTTAGTATTTGTGACTGTTTAAAGACTTCTACTTTTATCATGGGACCCACTGACCTTTTATCATAATTTTGCAAGCAATTTTTTTTGGACTTTTACCATGTGAATAGTAATCACATGTGGTTTTATACTTCGGAAGGAAACTCTATTGTGGTTATATGAAAATCTTGTTTATGTGGTATACTTTTTAATTATTATTAATAATAAGGTAATTTTGCATTGAATTTAGGTATCACATGTAGCTCTATACTCCGAAGGAAATATATGTGTGGTATATATTTTAATTATTATTAATAATGAGGTTTTGTGTGTAAGATAATAATAAGTTTGTTTATATAAGCTGGGTTTTGGTAGTCTTGTTAATAAATGTTTTTTTTTTAGAATTTATTTCAATAGAATCGCTCGATTCATTATTTTCCTAGAAATGTATTTTTGTGGTTAATATTATTAAAAATATATATAGTTTTTGATACACGTGGTTAATATTATTAAAAATGTATATAGTTTTATCTAGTATCAAGTGCTTTCATGCAATAATATTAGTTGGATTCATAATAAGATTACTATTATAGATTCGGTGGTTATTGAAGATATCTGTAAGGAAAAATATTTGAGTTCAAAATTGGAGGATTTACCTCTCAAATCAGTTGTGATGAATCTCTCATACTACTTTATAAACCATTCATTCGAACTTAAGTTGGGGTGGTGGAGAACCTATGTCTTGCCTCCTTATATTTTGTTTCAAGTTGAAAAGAGGTTTCATAAAGCCTTTCCTTTGACCCCTACAATTTTGTTTTTTAGGAAGGAGTTTGGGATTGTAAGTGTTGTAGTCATTTTAAAATTTTCATGAATAAAGCTAGCCTTGATGATCTCATCCACAAATTAAGGCATTGTGTTATGTAAGCTTATCTATGATTTGTAATTATTAGCACAAGACACCATTAAAATCATGTCAATAGTTGGCATCTTCAATATACAAGTCTCAATAAAATCTATTCACGTCGGAAGTAAATCCAAGGATTATAGAAAGACAAATGTGATGGGATGGATGATCAAATTCATTTATACTTTGCAAAGAAAATGTTGCAAGATATTTCAAAGATTAACAAGGTGTCACAATCATAAGATAACGTTGCACTTGTTGAACCACACATGGTATGTTGAAGTAGTATGGTAGTTTTAAAAACCATTGGAAAAGCCTCCATGTACCACTCATAAATTGTTATGCCCTTGACCTACGAGAAATTCTAGAATACCAAATATGCAAAGAAATACAACCCAGAACATAGAACAAAATGAGAAAAACAACAAGTATTTTGTTATTAAGAGATGAAAGCAGTGTTCACTTGCCTCTTCGAGGGGACAACCTCCAATATAGGAGAGCTCAATTACAAAATAAGACTCGATATATCTCAATGGGGAGCCTCTATCCTTTATATAGGATTCATAAATACTATACCATGGGTCATTACCATGGTTCTCTCAATACCATCTATCTAATACCATGACCCATTTGCAATTAACTGTGGGCCCTTTGTTAAATGCAGGTCAACCACTTACAATTATTAATACAAGCTTTATTGACTCTTTGACTAACTATAACTATGACTCAACCCTATTACATAAATAAAGGGGTTAGGGTTGGACCCTAACATAAATCCCAATGAGGTTTCTTGCAATCCTTATACAATGGTTGGAAAAGTATTTAGTGATGACATGATTTTCAACCAAAATAAATAAATAAGGGGAATTTATCTAAATGACAAGGGAGTATTAATCCCAACTAATTATGTCCAATGGAAGTTCAAGTTCATTGTTTGAAAATATCGTCTAGAAAGTTATTATTCATGGAATTCCATTAAAATTTACAAGGATAGAACCTGCCAAAATTTGGAGCCCCATTTCAAATATCAAGCATTATCCATTAACCCAAAGTTGTAAAATATTCACATATGCTTGTTTTTCTACTTTCATTTTACATTTTGAATTAGTTGTAGGATTAAGAACATTCCCTATGGCTTCCAAAGAAATATGTTGTTCCTTCCAAAAACCATTTCTCACAACCCTAAAGATGAGAGCCTAATTCACCATGAACTATATATTTTCACAACCTACGTTACTAGGGAAACACCATACAAGATTTTCCATGTAACGTTTGGAAAATTCTAGGATGCTTGTGATTGAATTCCCACCTTGTATTGTATCTCTCTATGTGCCAAAATTGATAATCCTTCTCAGCAAGCCATGATGTCCATTGATTATTCTTGAATTACTTTTCCTATAACTACTACATTTATTTATCAGATGTCAATACTATATAAGAATGTTGCACACTTGGAAAATGAAAATCCTTCATCGCAATATTTAAAACCATAAAAAAAATTCAAGTAAAACACCTACTGCCTCATTGCCTCTGAAAAGGAGTCCCTCTTCTTTAAATTATCTTTCCTTTCCAAGCTTTTTCCTTCCAAATCCTTCTAGAGAAGCAGTTTTGGTGATTTATCTCATACTAGAATATGATGATGATGATATTGTAGATGAAGCTACCTTGGGAATGATGGAAAATATTTTTTGCTAACTCCCCAATTAAAAACACACTATGAGAAACATAAATACCATGCTTATATACATGTTAGGGATTTATTTAGTAGATAAATATAGTGCATAAACACTACCTCTTCGATTTATATCTTGAGCATATCATATTATCCTTAATAGTGGAAGTAATGTTTCTTGAATATTTTACTTAAAAAATGAAATTGCAATGGACACTAATGGTGATATTCTATCAAAACATTATAATGTATCTTAAGAAATCCTACTTGGCTTATACGGCTCTACTAACATGCAAATATTTTATGATTGGATCATTGCTTTCTATGTAGTCTAAGAAGTCTATGATTAAGAGATTTCCAAGATCTATAAAACCACAAAGTTAAAATAAATTAATCATGAAGATCACAAAGTATGCCACCCTAATTGAGAATATAGATTGTTCACATTATCTCTTAGCAAATGCAAAGATGTATGTTAATCTGGTTGCTAGAGACAAATCCCTAATTCATAGATCTAATTATAACTAGAATTGTGATACCTTCTCCATAAATTTCTAAAGAATCTTAACATGCCTTAAAAATGTATCTCCAAGCACTAATGTTGTACAAGATCTTACTTATTGATTTTGGGCTCGGGATGAGAGAGATAAAAGAGAGATTGACCATTCTCAAAGTAAACACTCACTTTTCCATACATAATGTCCCCTTTTTACCTCACACCATGTACCAATTTTTTCTAATAATATTATAAAGCTTGTCATGGGCATAAATAGGGCATATATCAAAAGGTATAATGGACCAATGATTTAGGAAAGCTTCCATAGGGCATATCTTGGAAAGTATAGAAAATCAATGGATAAAAGTTTTACCTCATGTAACATGAATATCTTATTTTTATCTCCTCAAATTTTCACTATCTAAAACATCACAAAATGGAAAAATGATTCATTCACTTCCTAAACAAAATTTTTGCTCGACTTTTAAAATGTCAATAGTATTCCCTAGGTTCTTTTGAAAACTCTGAATCTCTTTGAGCTTAGATGTTTTTTAATTATACTCAAGTCACCCCTACTTGTAAAATTGGGTGAGCTAACTCATACTACATGGCTTAGTCAACTTGACATAATCTTATTTCATATGTCCCAATTGTGTTGGAGTTAGGACGAGCAACATATATCAACATATACCATTGGAAATGTCCAAGAATAATCATTTGAACCATATATCCTATGCTCCCATTTAAACTAGGTATTTAGAGTAAAAATGAATTCAAAGATAAGATATCCAATCTAGGCATCAAAAGTCCAACAATAATATTTCCAACAATCTTCATCTTACAATCTTTATTTTCAACATCTATAGTCTTCCCATATCTTTCACATTAATTAAAATAATATTTCCAACAATCTTTGTTGGAGAAACGTCATGAAATCACGGTTTTCACACATTCTATCTTGATGACCAGGCTTAAATGGATATCGGGTACATTAATGTCAACTAAGGAGCAACCCCTAAACATGAAATACTTTAGGATAGTTTTTTTGGGATTTTTACCCATAACATTAGGAATTGCCCATGGTAAAAGTATGTTGTTTGTTTGAGTTGAGCCTAATGTAAAACTATAAATAAGTATGCAATGTTATATGATAGGTATGGATAATAAATGGACCATGCGAAACAAACATTCCTATAGATTAACTCTTTTTGTCAATTTACAACAAGTGGACCAAGCGCCTGGTATTGTGAAGGC
>APFE031460152.1:0-26227 GCA_000404065.3 Pinus taeda | reverse complement strand
AATCATTTATTTATTTATTATTTCTAAATAAAAGTTTAAATACGTTTTCCCTCCTAACCAAATATAATAAAATATTCCAAGTGGTTATTCCAAGAATGGGGTTAGTAATATTTTATTATTGCTCATTATTCGAGGATAACTCAATATTTTGTTATAAATAGAGGGGTTTTCCATCCATTATTCACTTTCGATTATTTTCGTTGTTGCAATCATTGTTATAAGTCTTATTATTTTCATTGTCGCACACCATTTCTCTGCCATTTGAGTTCCCATTAAGCTCAAACATTTTATTTGTTGGGTTTTCACATTATAGAGGAGAGAGACTCTACACAAGCTGAAGACATTTTAGGATAGACAAGAAACCATCCCATGGAGGGGGACTGGTAAAATTTATTTTTTCCCTTCACAGGTGTTATAATAAAATATATTCTTTGTATATCTAGTTTCCATTAGATGATTGGAGTTATTACTGTTTCTTTTTTCTGTTTAACTATGATTGTGTCATAGGTTAGGACATTGCTAGGTTTTGTTTCTATAATTTGCTGAAAATCTACAATGTTTAGTAGCCATTTTTATTGTTCAGACTGTTTTTCATCTGCAGTCTTAAGTGGGTTCTTTTCGTACATCTTTGAGATGAAAACACTACAACAAAAATGGCAACTCCATTGGTTGTTTACTTCAGATCCAAAAACTTGGGTGACCTTCAGTTTTTATGTTAGGGTTTCTTATTTGTTCAGACTCTTAATGTTATTTACTAGCTTTCAAACCCTAGATATGTCAAATTTCTAACTTCTGCAAGTTTTCTAGTCTTTGCCGCAAGTCACAGGAACGAGCTGCGACAGAGACGGTAGTTTTTCTGAGGTTTTTCGACTAGGAATCAAGGATCATAAATCACACTTTTTAGCCCAAAAAGTGCGATCTCGAGTCTAGAGTGCATATTTCACCCCAAAAACTACGATCCCTCCTAAAAATAGGTTAGTACCTACGATTTTAGGATTTCCGAGTTTTTATCAGATCTATTTTCGGGTTTTGTCGAGAGCTATGTGTTGGGTTGTTTGACCTCTGTCTCATCTTGCTTAGGCCTTGATCTACTCTGATTTACTGGTCAAAGTGGAATTTATCCCCTTAGGGCTTCTAGTACGCTTCCATATTTATAGGAGGATTTTAGGCGAGTAAGAAGTCTGAGTTTCTCCAACACTTTCAGCCATATTTTCCAGATCTATACCCTTTTCTTTCAGATCTCCAAAGATAGGTTGTTTCCATCCATGGTTCCATATTAAACCTTGTTTTCTCATTGGCCTTAGGGCCCCATCGGTTACCCTAGGATTTACATCCATCTCCCTATCTTTTTGTAGCGATCTTCCTCTCTGGTTTTTTGTTGTTGTTGCACCACTTTCCAGTAGCCCAGTGTCATTTCATCCCAGTCACACAGACACTTAGATCCCTTGAAATTTTTAGCCTGTTTTCAGTCGATTTCACCACCAACTAGCACAGTGTTTTCAAATTCACTTTGGGTGGGGTTTAGTTAATGGTTTTGATGTTCATTTACTGTTGTTAATTTTAGTTTATTTTCAACAATATTTTTTCTTTTTTAAAAACACGATCTAGGCTTAATCAATAAATACACTTGCACACACAACCACACCTTAAGCAAAGGGCGGTTGATTTACACCCCCAAGCCAAGACCAACATAATAAATTTTTCTCCCCGCATCGAGACAAAGTCATATTGTTGATCTCCCTTCACCATTTTCATGTCACATGTGTCTTACCACCATTGCGCCACCAAGGCATTTTTCACAGAGACTCTTATAGCTTCTTCCCAATTTTCCACTCAAGCATATTAATCCTCCCCACTAGGTTCGAGTTCATAGCCCGCTGAGTCCCCATACCAACTCTTCTCCTGGTCCATTTGATTCCGAGCCTCCTTCACCACATATTGTCACCATGTTTGGACCCACAACTGGTGTAGGAACCCAACCTAGTGTTGGATCCAGTTCTACCCTAGTGATCACTTCTAGAGGAGAAATCTCATGAACCATTTAGAAAACTCGCATACTCCCTTTTATGGCTTGCTTAAGTCTCCTGGATTTTATCCATTTGATAAACAACCCAATACACCACGATGCTGGTTGGAATGCTATGCCGACTAAGCTTCCCTCAAATATTCCAAAGTTTGAGGGTAATTCTAGAGAGGATCCTACCGATAATGTTCACTCCCTCCACATGTGGTGTTCATCCAACTCCATTATCGATGACTTCATTCGTTTTCAGCTGTTCCAACGCACGCTCACTAGAGACGCTACAAAATGGTATGTAGAGTAGCCCACCACATTTTATTCCATTTTCGTGACGCTTGTTAAATTGTTCCTCTCATATTTCTAGCTACCTCTCCGATACGACACTGGTAAAAGGATATTGACCTCATTTCATTAATCCTCCGCTACTCACATTTTCGACCATGTTCAAGAGTGGTGTAGAAGGAGGAGCACATGTCGTGCCCCGCACTTTGAAGACCATGTCTATCTAGATTGGTTTCTCAACGGCCTTTTAGCACCCATTGGAAAAGATGTCGCGTCCCATTGTTGTCAGATTGAGGAAGAAGCTCTCCATACCGCTCTGAGATATGACTTAATTTATGTGCAATCTGGTGATGTCTATACCATCATTCCAAACCGTCCCCGTCCTGAAGGTTCCAATGCACCAGGGGAGTCTCACATTGTTGACGGTATCATTGGAACCCTTTCACATCCTTCCCCATATACTCAGCAAAGTTACGGCCATCCACAAGGGGCACCACTTTCTACAACACTTATGCCCCTCCTGCTAGCAACATGTTTTCAGGGCCCCAACCCATCTACCAAACCATTGCTCCTCCTTATGAACAGTTGAGCACTCCAGCCCCGCAAGCATTAACACCACAGCTTCCCTTAGGGTTAGGTGTTTACACAACAGAGTGCAATCAATCACCAAAATTTGAAGAAAAATAATAAGGAGAAGGGTAACAACAGTAACAAGAGTAACCAAGGTAATCAAGGTAATTAACCTAGTGAATCCTAGGGGAAACAACCTAACACCAACAACCAGCAATAGGGAAACCAACCTAAGAAAAACAAGGTTATTCATACGAACAAGCCTTATGCATGTTGTGGTGTACATGGCCATTATACACATGAGTGTCTTATCATACCCTAGATGTGCCAAATGTGGGAAGCTTAAGAAACTTCTAAAGGCCAACAATTGCCTCAGAATCCTGCACCATCTCAACTGACAGTGCTTACAAATCCCTTCCTTCAACAAGGATTTGTTTCCTCTCAACTTCACCAAGGTCAAGCAACCCACCCTCCCCAAACTTCTGGTCCTGGTGACTACCAGATCCTCATGATGAGCTCTGATGAGGTTAATCCCTTCTATATCAACTTGTAAACTCAATCGCGTCAATATGACAAGCCATCAACTTCGTCCACCACAGAGTCCAAAGAAAAAGCTTCTACTGAGCCTCTTACGACATCAAATGTTCCATTACAGATCCCTCAACCTAAAGTTGAGGCAATTCCCAAGATCCCAAAGGGACCATTACGCTATAAAACAACTTCTAACTGAGTTGCCCATACATACAGTATAGTAGATGACTTGGTGCAATCACCTACCGCCATGTCGATGCTGGATGTACTCCAGTCATGCCCATCTAAAAAGAAAGCTCTAATAACTTCTTTGGGTGTAGTAGATCCTCTTGACGATCGTTTGATTGTCTTCCCAATTGATACATTAGAACAACCCCCATTGTCTTGCTCCGTTGCTTTCTAGGTACTAGTCTGAGTTTGTAACATCATCATATCTTGATGCATTACTGACGATGGTGCATCCACCTGTGTGATGTACACTACCATTTGGAAAAAACTTTAGTCACCTGAGTTTTCCCCCTCCACCATCACTTTGCATTCTTGGGATAGACACTCTTCCTAGGCTCTTACTATGAGCCAACATTCGTGACGTCCCCCGAGTCCATTATCTCATTACTGTTAGATAAGAATTCTTCAACTCCTCTCACTAGTGCTTCACCCAGAGTCTATAAGGATTCCTCATTGTTGGGTTCTTTCCCTGGTCCTCCCCCTCTCATCTTAGAGCCTAAGTCTTTTAGTGTCATGGGTTGTCCTCAAGCAATCTAGTACATTCGAACCACAACGAGCTCCTTCGCACCATGTGGTTACCATCCTAGCTGATCCATCCAGATCCACCTCCTAGGACCTCAACCATTTGTGGGTGCCTCTCCTATCTTCTCCTAGGAACTGTTCCTCCAGTTCTCAACCATCCAGTTGTTATTCTGTCGGGACATTACCTTGTAGGCTAGATACCTTTCTCATTTCCCCCTCCCACAGTATTTTATGTCCTTGTCATGGCTTTGTTGGTCCCTCCTAACATGAATTTAGGGATCCCCGTATGGTACATTGATCTTGCTGCAAGAATTCTTCCTGGTCAGCTAAGACCTTATCATGCTCTAACCCTGGTTCAACTGGTTCCTACGGCCCCTACAACTACTTTAGTTCCATCACAACCTCAAGAGAAACCCACTCCTGTTGTGAAAGCATCTGGACAGGGTGGAAAAGCTAAGAGGAAAGAACCTAAGGACAAGGCTCCCCAACCTCCTCTAGTCCCCAAGGTCCCAAATTCTTCACTTTCGTGCACTTTGTGTAAAGATGTGGGCCATGTGACCCATAATTGTCCTGAGCTTCCTCATCTAAAACCTTTGGCTCATGAAAAATTCCCTAAGTAAAATATCCCTAAAGTCCATGTTAACTTACCAGGTCCACCCAAGAAGCTTAGAACATTATGCAAAAATCACCCTTGTGCCCTATGTGATCATCATGGTGACTACTCCCATTGTTTCCCTCATCTCAACGAATTTTTTTGATTTCCTTAAGGCACTTCATGAATATGACACCACTCATAATGGATCACCTTCTCCTCCTCCTAATGATTTGTGTACCAACAGTAAAATAGAATAGGGGGAATCCGGTCCCACCATCGTGATCCCTTCCCCAAATGTCGACATGACGGACACCACGGGCCATATCCTTTACTTGTCATCATCCTTGAGTTCCTCGTAGGAAATCCTTTCTGAGGTTTCTGAGCACGCTTCTATTAAACCTCTTTCGAAAATGTCCCAAGTCTCAACATACATAGATCATTCATCTACTATCTCATCGTCTAGCATTCCATATGATGTGTATGTGAACCTTCTTTCTTAGGTTAACGCACTAGGTACTGTGCCGCATGATGTAGTCAATATTCCTCTCGTCCGCTCATCTTCCATTTTGATGAGGACATCATGGAAGCTATGTCTACCCCTGATTACCCTTGCACTTAGGCAAGGGGGAATATTTTTTGGAGGATTCTTAAGGCCATATCCTTCCTAATAATCCCAATGCAATCTACTTATTTTTTTTTTTCTCATAGCTTATCTCTTTGATTTGCGTGTCTTTATTTCTGCCATGAAGTTAGGTAGGATGCATCATCTCATCTATCATCTTTTGCACCTTTCAGATGGATCCATCATCCACACCATATATCGGTCATGTTGATGGAAAGTCACTTCTCGAGGAATATAGCCTTGACATCCTAGGCCATTTTTGCCCCCTTGCATACATTAGTCCTTTCGAACTACGTGTGCATTGGATATGGCACCAATAACCAAGCTGAATATGATGCAATGATAGGTTTGTTAGTCGATTCCCTTTCTCATCGCATCCTTCATATTCATGTTGGTTTATATTCCTTGCTACTTGTCATGCAATTGGATGGTGTGTATCATGTGCATAACCAAGTCATATTTAGAAAATATCTGTGTGTTAAGCTGTTGGTACGTGGATTTGAAACCATTACTTTTAGTCAAGTTCCTAGAGCCCAAAATAACTATGTAGATACCATTGCAAATAACATTCTAGATTGGCATTTATCACATGTATACCAGAGAAGACAACCATAAACAAAACACATGGCAAATCGTCATCGTCATATAAAAATGCATAATCATATTATGTATCATATAAGTGTTCGGATCCCATAGCTCTAAATACATCCAACATGCCCATAACATGTTACAAAAATCAAAATCAAAGGGACCCACATGTCCCCATATCTAGTCACTATCCAAAGGATCACACACCAAAGGCTTCACCCCACATGCACGTAGAGCAGATACTGCATGACCAGCCATCGCGTTGCACCGCATGATACCTCACCACTCTAAGGGAAGGCCGTTACACTCATATATGTATAGATCGTCTATCTCATGCTATCTGTGCTCAAAAACGCTGCTCAAGAGTACCCCACATCTACGGTGTAGATAAACAAGTAGCACACTATCCTATGGACTTTGACAAGATGACGATGTTCCCCGATCTGCAGCCACAGGCACTACGAATCATCCTACATTTCTTGCTAGTTTTACTGGTGCTATGTCTGCATACCACATATTTTACGCATAGTACCATATACATTTCATAAAAATATGAAATGCACCATAAAAATAGCAACTTGACAATTACCGTTTGGTCCCCATGCTTGCCTGAGAGAAAGTGGCAAGTCAAGATCTCCTTGATAGTTCATCCCACTATGAGGATAATCGTCAATCTAGAGGGGAATTTGATCCTAATGTGCAAAAAATGCAGGTTGGAACACCCGTCCGACTCCTCGTCCTCCTGTCTGCAGTAGCCTCCCCTAGCGGCGGATCTTGGGCTCCTGTGGGCCCCCATATCGGATCTATACATGAGGAAGGATGGTTGGCATCTCCTCAAAGAAGAATGCACACAGTACTGTACCAAAAGCATAGTCATGGCTCACCTGCATAGACTTAACTATCGTTTCATCGATGACAACATCATCTTGCCCACCCACAGTAGGTGCTAGCCAAAACATTCTCAACCAACATCATCTTCCCACTAGTGATGTGGTGGAATGCATGGCTACCCAAGACCCATAGCACAGCTACAGAAACAACCTGTGTCTCTAGCCGATCTAAATCACCAATTCGGATAGTCGTGCCCTTCAAATGCACATCCTATGGAAAATAAGACTCCACAAACTCTGTAATGTTCCTCCCACAAGGAAACACGAAATGGATATCCCCCACAACTCTGAGGGGAAGGAGTCTGGTGAAGAAATAAATATCTTGTAATGTGAGCTCAATATTGTGCACTTGCACGACAAATACCTCATGGTCTGGATCCCAATAGCTCATAATACTCAATAGCAAGGGCTCACCTACCCTCATTAATGGGTTCTCTATCAACTTGTGAACCTCATAGCGAGCCAATGCCCCTCGAACCCCCTGATCCGTCCGAATCTTGGATCATAGGGTATCCAAGTATCACTCACACCATTTGATTTTTAGCTCTACCATGCCTGCAAAACACCATACGTCTTGTTATTTGAGAGAAGAAAACACTGGTCTACACTAATCAACCTACAACCCCCACCAAGCGAGCAAACCACCTCTCTTTTCAGCCCCAAATCGCAGTTTTATGCCCAAAAAGTGTGAGCTCGCAGGTTTTCACCTATTTCTTGTGACCCAAATTGCACTTCTAAGCACAAAAAGTGTGATTAGACCATGAAGAGGAGTAAGGGTCTCCTAGGGAGTTTCCAGGAGCCAAAAATCACGAAATAAATAACTGAAATTGAAGAGATGAGTAAGGCCACCTACCTGAAATTCGCAGATCTTGATTGTAATGGCCGGTTTGTCCACTATCATCTCCACAAGATTTAGCGCCTCTTCCTCGTCTCCAAATTTACCACAACTCACTTAAAAAATGAATTCCAATTTTAGAGAAAATGTCCTTTCATAGAAAAATCCATAATTTTTTTGTCGCCCACTTTGACCAAATGGTAGCTCAGCTTGATGAACCATCAACATCATTGGAAATCTCTCATCAAATAATATAATGAGTCTTTCTCAGTTTTGGATGATTTGAAACTTCACTAGGAAGCCATTTTTCCAAGAAGGGTCACTTCGTCGCCTCTCAAAATCAGATTTCTTCATATGCGATGCTTGTAATTTGGGGACCACCTTCCCTTGGAACTTGTCATCTCACGTGTCAATTTCCATCATGTGTAACCATCATTTACTAATTTTCTCATGGTCCCCACCAAGCCTATTCTATGTGGCAGTGTCATCAAGTCACCCTTGTTCAAAGCATCCGCGATGTGTCACCCTTGCATCCATGGAGTATGTTTCGTATCCCATTATATCATATCACAGTATTCCATCCATATTTTGATATTTTTCATCTTATCTTTCCCATTTTGGTCTCCAGTCATATTGTTCGCATCTCATCTGGAGTTGAGTCACTCACTACTAGGTCAACCATGCACTTTATGCTCTAACAAGGGAATTCATCTATTGTCCCTCAATCCCTCAGTTTCCATTATACCTGGTGTCAGTCCATCATTCACATTATTATTTTCCCTCATACCTTAGTTGAGGACCCTCATTGCCTCACCTATCCTGGGCCCTATTCTGTCGACATCAGCTCATTTATTCCATAAGAATGACATAGAGGGCAGTGTATATTGGTTCTAGCTTTCATTCTTGTTTGATACTTTGGATCGACTAGAGGGAATCATTATTACCCTTCGACTTGGTTGTTTCATGTTCGTGATCCATATACTCAATGGTCCAGTGATGCAGCAAATTGTACTAGTGGTTCCTAGGTGTGAGTGAGATGTTTGAGACCTCATGAAAGGGTGGCCCTTTAGGTAGCCTGCCACATACTAAGATGCATTCCTATTATGCTACAACCTTAGATGCAGTTCCACAAATATAATGGGTTTAGTTCCTACCAATCACAGTGTTCATACCATGGACATCTCCTTCAGATGATCCATTTAGTTTTGCAGATCCCTTGCAGATTCAATCCTAGCTCATATATTTTTAGGTGCATTATATATATGGGACATTTTGTATTATTTTCTGACTCAGTTATGCCAACATGTCATGTACCATTCAGCATGTACTTCATTGCTCAGTTTGATGTTTCTCAGCACACCATTATTTTTGTACTAAGTTATCTCGGCCGGTATATGTATGCCTCCCCCACCTCATTGAGGTCTACTACCACAACATAAAAGGTGACTTACATTGGTCTTGCCCCCTCTGTCCCTATCCACCTGCTTCAGTTGTATTGGTCTCTCTCTCTCTCTCTCTCTCTCTCTCTCTCTCTCTCTGTGTGTGTGTGTGTGTGTGTGTGTGTGTGTGTGTAGTGATTGTCTCATTACAACAAAATTCGGTCATATGTTTTCCTCTTAACATTCATACGTTGGGGGGGAATCTGTTATCACCAAAATATTGATCATCTAGCCTAATTTACTAGATGGATCGAACTACACCATGTAAAGTGTATTTTACAATAGTAAAATTTATTTCAATGTGAAAAATTACTTAATAAATCACCTTTGTTAAGTAATTTATAATTAAACTCATGCAGAATAATTAAATAAATCACTACTTATTTGATTTTCTTCTAGGAATAATTAATTAAACCATCGTTCAATTATTAGTCCTTGTCATATTTTACCCGATTATGAAAAATCAACAGATGAATTATTAATTATCTTATTTTTCTCTAGGAATAGTTAATTATTATTCCTTGTCAAATTTGAAAAATCCCTTGGGAATAATTAAATAAATCATTATTTCTTTATTATTCCTTAACCAATTCGTTGAGATGATAAATAAATCATTTATTTATTTATTATTTCTAAATAAAAGCTTAAATATTTTTTCCCTCCTAACCAAATATAATAAAATATGCCAAGTGGTTATTCCAAGAATGGGGTTAATAATATTTTATTATTGCTCATTATTCGAGGATAACTCAATATTTTTTTATAAATAGAAGGGTTTTCTATTCATTGTTGAGTTTTCACTATTTTTATTGTTGCACTCACCACTGTAACTCTGATTATTTTCATTAATGCACTCCATTTCTCTACCATTTGAGTTCCCATTAAGCTCAAACATTTTATTTGTTGGGTTTTCACATTATAGAGGAGAGAGACTCTAAAGAATATGAAGATGTTTGAGGATAGCCAAGAACCCATCCCATAGAGGAGGACATGTAACATTTTTTTGTTCCCTTCATAGGTGTTATAATAAAATCTATTCTTTCAATATATAGTTTCGATTGGATTATTTGAGTTATTATTGTTTCTTTTTGTTGTTTAATTATGATTGTGGAATAGATTAGGACTTTCACAGGTTTTGCTTCTATCATTTTTTGCAGATCTACAATTTTTAGCAGCCATTTATATTATTGATACTGTTTATCATCCACAGTATTAAGTGGGTTCTTTTTGTACATCTTTGAGAAGGAAACACTACAAGAGAAAGAATTTTGGAAAATGCGTGGAGCAAGGTGTTGGCATTATGGCACAGGTTTGGAGCTGTGGCACAGGTGTTTTCCTTGATGGCAACTCTCTTTGGAAACAGATCTCAGTTCAGGCTCTCAGAAAGAAGAAAAAGACATATACGCAGGTTCATCTAGACGAAGACGCGTATACACGCGGGTTATACGTTACAAAAGCGCGTATATGTTGGGGAACTTACTCTTGGTCCATGGTAGTTAGTCCTTGGTATTTGAACCTATGTTTTTGGACCAAGGCGTCTCGTCAGATGTGTTGATTCCTAGTTTTGGGTTCATGGTATTGAAATGTTATGGTTTTAGACCATGGTATTGTGGAAGGCCTAAGGCTATAAAAGAGGAAGGAGATATTGTGACATATGATCATCTGAATGATTATTGAATAGCTGATAAAGTGCTAGAGCTGGTATATTAGTAATTGGGTTATGATGCAGATCTCGATCTAAATGAAGGAGGAACCTTAGCGCAAAAAGAAGGATATGTTCTATTCATGGGTCATAATATTTAAGCTTGAATGATAGTATCTTCGTATGATTTTGATCTGCTAGATGTGGTGCTTGCTTGATCTATAAGTCTGATAATCTGGGTTAATTAGTGATTGAATATCTGAAAGAGTGAATTAGCCTTTATAGATTTGTACGCAGGTTCAGTAAAGTGAAGGCACGTATATACGCAGGTTCATTGAAGTAAAGAAGTGTATACGCAGGTTGTTCCATACACAGAAGCGTATGCACACAGGTTTCAGGCTGTTGAAATAGCGTATATACTCTAAATTGTGATCTAGCTACTTCTGTTTATTGCTACTATGTTCTGGGTTCTGTTTTTCTAGTGTGTGGTTTCTGGTACTGTGTTTTGGGTACAGCTGTCAGAGAAGTATCTACTTGATTCAGATCTCATCAGTGGAAAGGAGATTGATTGATGGAGAAATTCTTGATGATTGATTAATTTTCATGGATCCAGTCTGAAAATTTATGAAACGTGGTCCCTGGAAGAAAGACAAGGTTGTAGCCTTCTATAGGCCAGCACCTACACACTAGTATCTTGGCTAGTGCAAGAGCTAAGGGGGTTATAGCTCCCTTCCAGGAGAAGCTGGAGAATGATAGAGAGTAGTAGCTCTCTGCAAGTTGCAGCCTGCGTACTGGTAAAGGACTACAACAGTACTTGTAAAAGAAGTTTCTAATTAAAGAAAGATAGAGACGAATTGCAGCAGGTGGTTTTCACCCAGATTGGGTTTCCACCTTATATCTTGTGCTCTTGTGTGCGATTGTCTTTCTGCTCTGCTTTACTGTTTCTGGTTACTGGTTATTTGATCCTGAAATACAGATTAACAATCAACATCAGAAATATAAAGCAAATTAAAAGTTTGCATTGTATATGTAGGTTTCCTTCTGAATAATTGCGTATATACGCGAGTTTAAAGAACTGAAGTAGCATATATTAGTTATTGTTGAAAAAGGAATATTTGTCTTGATAATACTGATTCACCCCCCTCTCAGTATTATTTCCAACAATTGGTATCAGAGCAGGTCCTTCTGAATAAGCTTGATCGCTTGAAGGAAGATCTTTCATCATGAGAAACTACGAGAGGGAAGCATCAATCAGGCCACTGGTTTTTGATGGAACAAACTTCGTATATTGGAAGGTAAGAGTTACTGCCTATCTTCAATCTCTGGGTACTGAAGTCTGGGATATCACAGATACAGGGTATACTTTTCCAGCATCAACTCCCACAGATCTGGCTGAGAAGAAGAAATATGAAACGAATGCAAAGGCAGTCAATACTCTATTGGGATGTCTATCACAATCTAAATTTGTCAAAGTCATGCAGTGTAAATCTGCTAAGGAAATATGGGACAAGATTGTTCTGAGCTATGAAGGAGATGATCAGGTAAAACGAGCAAAACTTCAAACCCTCAGATTTCAGTATGAAAATCTCATAATGTACAATGATGAAAGTGTGGCTAACTATTTTCTTCATATGGATGAGATTGTTAATTGTATGAAAAAATTGGGTGAAGAAGTAAAAGAGGCTGTTGTGGTTGAAAAAGTTCTGAGATCTTTGTCCCCTAGGTTTGAATCTAAAGTTTCTGCAATAGAAGAAAAGGAGAATCTTCAAAATATTAAAATGTCACAGCTGCATGGAATTCTAACTGCTTATGAAATGAGAAAAGGAGGACCATCAGACAGGAGAGAAGCTGCCTTCAAGGCTTCTGGCAAAGGAGACTACTATGAGTGAGGACATATATCAGAAGAAGAAGAAGAATCAAATTTTGTCAAAAATCATCAACGGGGTGCTCGACGATTCCAAGGTAAGTTACCATTCAAATGCTTTTCTTGTGGAAGAGTAGGTCACTATGCTGCCAAATGTCCTCACAAGGATAAGATTGACAAGGGGAAGGAACCTGTTAGATGGAACAAGAAACAGAATGCAAATAAGAAAATTTATTACACTCATGAAGATAGTGATGGACTATCAAATAGCGATGAAGATGAACGAGGTAATCACTATAAACTTTTAATGGCCTTTGAAGATGATGATTACGTGGATGCTATAGATGTGGATGACTTTTATGAAGAGATTTCTAGACTCAAAAGATGCTTAGAGGAAAAGAATATGATCATTGATACTCTGAAATTTCAACTTGATGAAAAAGAAAAATTTCTTGAGAAGTTAGAATGTGAAATTGTTGGTCTTAGAAAAGAAATTGAGAAAACAAAGGCCCTTAATCTTAAATTTGTTAAAGGATCTGAAACTCTGGATGAGATTATTAGTGTGCAGTGTTCCCCTCTAATCAAGACAGGTCTGGGGTATAATGGAGAAACATCTCAAGCTTCCACCTCCAAAAGTTATCTTGATGCAGCAAGAAGAAGTGAGCAAAGGCCTAATAAGAATCATCAGGTAAATCAGGGACAGTCTTCCTCAAGGACGAAAAAAGACTATCAAGAAAATCGGGGGCATGCTACCTTAAGGACAAACAAAAGCTACAACCAGCCACAGGGAAAATCTTCCCAATTTTCTTGAAGAATGGATGGCAGTAGAAACTATAATCGGTTGGATGATAGTCGCAGGAATTTCTTCTATGGCCAATGTTTCTCTTGCCATAACTTTGGTCACAAAGCAGCTCTGTGTTGCCTATAAGACAATCATGACTAGAGAAGCTCAAAAACAAAGAAGTATACCTGCAATCACGAAGAGGACCTATAACAACTTTTCCGCCCTTGAAAGTGAAATTGAATGTTCTATTTGTAATAATTTTTTTCATGAAGATTCTGAATGTAGGAGTAGGTTTTGGAAGACAACTCAGAAGGAACAAACCTCAAGTGCCAAAACATGGAGAATGAAGGAACCGCAACCAGAAAGATGTGGGATAGATTTATATGCAGAATGACAATAAAATCAATGGTACATTGACAACGGATGTTCAAAGCATATGACAGGTGATAAAGAAAAACTTGAATCATATATCGCCTTAGAAAAGGGAAAGAAAGTTTCTTTTGGAAATGATACCCCTGCAGCCATAAAAGGAAAAGGCATTTCTCAGTTGAAAGAACAGGTCAAAGCTGGAAATGTTTTATATGTTGATGGCTTGAAGCATAATCTATTGAGTCTCAGTCAGATGTGCGATAATGGAACCGAGGTGATATTTCGATCAGATGGGTGTAGTGTTCATGATCTTGATACAGGAAAGACTGTTATCAAAGGCAAAAGAACTCCAAATAATCTATACATATTTGAAGAAGGAGAACAACAATGTTATTTGAGCAAGAGTGATGAACACTGGTTATGGCACCGGAGGTTGGGGAATCTAAGCTTTTCACAAATAAGGAAAGCATGCAAATGCCAGGCAGTTCGTGGTCTTCCAGACATCAAAATTCCAGACAACACCATATGCAAATCATGTCAGTTTGGTAAGCAAACCAGAACTAACTTCCCTGAGAAGGAAGGATCAGCCAGCATGCCTCTTGAGTTAGTCCATACAGATGTATGTGGTCCATTTAGGACAAGGTCGCCTCGAGGAGAAGAATACTTTATATTATTCATTGATGACTCTCTAGGATGGTTTGGTTGGGACTTATGAAGCACAAGGACGAAGCATTCGAAAAATTCAAATCCTTCAAAGCCTTGGTTGAAAATGAATCAGATTACAAAATTAAGTGCCTCAGGTCTGACAGAGGTGGGGAGTTTACCTCAAATGAATTTTTTGATTTTTGTGAAGAACATGGAATAAGAAGGGAATTCTCTACAGCTAGGACTTCTCAGCAAAATGGAGTGGTGGAAAGGATGAACAGAACAATCCAACAAATGACTCGTGCTATGCTTGATGAGTCTGGAACTCCCGCAACCTTCTAGGGTGAAGTTGCATTTGTTGCGATTGTTATTCTCAACAAAACAAATGTCCGAGTAAACAACACTCAAACTCCTCATGAGCGCTGGTATGGTGAGACTCCTTCGGTAAAGCATTTCAAAATTTTTGGAAGCAAATGCTATATTAAGAATACTGATGAATAGCTTGGCAAACTTGAACCTAGAGCATATGAAGGCATTCTCCTTGGTTATTCTCCCCACAGCAAAGCATAAAGTGTTATAATAAAATACTTGGAAGAATTGTTGACGTCATTGATGTAGTGGTTGATGAAAAAGGATACATTCCTAGGCAAGTAAATTATGAAAATATTGAAGAGGATGAAGACTACCCTCAAAATCAGACTGATGATGAAGAAGAGATCCATGAAGAAGAAATCCATGAGGAGCCAGAGGAACAAATAAGGATAGAAGAGAAGACTCCTTCCAGGTATGTTCAAAAGAATCATCCAGAATCACAAATTTTGGGACAAAAGGAGGCAGGTGTACAAACAAGAAGAACAATTGCAGATGCCTCAAGCTATTTGGCATTGCTCTCCTCCACTGAACCAAAAAATGTAAGAGAAGATTGCAAAGATGAATGCTGGTTCAAGGCAATGGATGAAGAACTTGAACAAATCGAAAAGAACAACACTTGGGAGTTTGTTTCTAGACCAAAAGATAAGAATGTCATAGGAACAAAATGGATCTTCAAGAACAAGTTGAATGAAAATGGGGAAGTTATTAGAAACAAGGCCAGACTTGTTTGCAAAGGGTATGCTCAACAAGAAGGAATAGACTTTGAAGAAACTTTTGCTCCTGTTGCTAGACTTGAGGCCATCCCAATGTTCCTTGCTCTCTCAAGTTTTTAGAAGTTCAAATTTTTTCAAATGGACGTAAAATCAGCCTTTCTGAATGGGGACTTAGAAGAAGAAGTGTACATTGAAGAACCAGATGGTTTCATTCTTGGGAATGATCCAAATCTTGTATGCAGACTAAAAAAGGCTCTCTATGGTCTTAAATAAGATCCAAGGGCTTGGTACTATCGTCTGGACAAATATCTTCATCAACAAGGCTTTTCAAAAGGATCAACAGATAACAATCTTTATATAAAAATTGAAAATGACAGATTGCTAATACTTATTGTGTATGTAGATGACATTAGATTTGGCAGCAATGAAGAAGCTATGAGCCAAAGCTTTGCCTTGGTGATGCAGAAAGAATTCGAAATGTCTTTGCTTGGAGAACTGACATACTTTCTTGGATTGCAAATCCAAAAAAATGAAGGCGGTATCTTCTTGTCTCAAACCAAGTACCTCAAGCAGATTCTGAAGAAGTATGGCATGGAAGATTCAAAACTAGTATGTTCCCCTATGGTTACAGGATGCAGTCTCAGTGCAAATGATGAATCAGCAGCAGTGCATCAACCAACCTATAGATCCATGATTGGAAGTCTACTTTATTTGAGAGGTACCCGGCCAGACATCATGCATGCAGTGGGAATAGTTGGAAGATTTCAGGAAAATCCTAAGGAAACTCATCTTCGGGCAGTAAAGAGAATTTTCAAGTATCTTCAAGGAACTCAAAACTATGGCTTATGGTATCCTAGAGATACAGATCTCACTCTCTATGATTATACAGATGCAGATTGGGCTAGAAGCGTGGATGACAGAAAGAGCACAAGTGGTGGTGCATTCTTTATGTTTTCTAGATTAGTATCTTGGTTCAACAAGAAACAGAGTACGATTGCTTTATCTACAGCTGAAGCGGAATATGTGGCAGCTGCATCTTGCTGCACTCAACTCCTTTGGATGATGCAAACCTTGCAGGATTTTCAGATCACTTGTACACCACCTATCTCCATCTTATGTGATAATACAAGTGCAATCAGCATTTCAAAGAACCCAGTATGCATTCAAAGACCAAGAACATACCGATCAAGTATCACTTTCTCTGGGAACAAGTTTTGGAACAAAAGGTCAAATTGGAGTATGTTCCTTCTAAGGAACAAGTTGTTGATATTCTCACCAAACCACTGCCCAGGGAAACTTTTGAATATCTTAGACAGAAGTTGGGAGTAGTTGATGCATCATCTTGCTGTTAAATCTTGTCAGTTTCAGAGAAAAATGGGTGTACGTGTGTTTCCTGAGGAGAATCCGCGTACATACGCCGGTTGGTGCAGAACAAGTTGCGTATATGGAGGCTTGATGGATATCATAAGGGACAAGCTCTGGTTGGAATTTTTCTGATATGGGTCTGAAAGAGACCATCTCGCATAGGTTCAGGGGGAGCAGATAAACTTCTAATGATGCATTGTTGTCATTGTCTTAGAAGCTTGTGGTTCTTGTTCACAGCGGTTGTTGGTGGAACAAGTGCAGAGGGAGAACAGAAGGAAATCATGGTTGCTGATCTGAATGGTGATTGACTGATGCTGTTGTTTGGTGACTTTCATAAGTCTTTCTCTACAAATTTCGTCTCTATGTCATGTATCTTTTTTTTATGGTGTCAAGGTCATGTAGAGGCCTATTTTGGTTTCCCCACTATGCCTAGGATGAAGATGTAATGTACTTGGTTGTCATAAGTAATTTTCTGATGTATCCCCACTTGGTTGGGTGGATGATCCCCACGTGGTTGGGTGAAGGATGTACGTATTGAGCCTTGTGGTGATAGGAAGGTCTTTTATGATGTATATGTAATGGTTCGTCTTGAAGAACATCTTTTGCAGATCTTTCCTACAGTTAGGGGGAGCATGGTCAGCACATCAGGGCAGAGATTTTAGCATGTACTCAGGGGGAGCACAACCCTTTGCACTTGATGACAAAGGGGGAGAATGAAAGAGGATCTTGGTGTTGCCATCAAGTCCAAAGGGGGAGATTGTTGGCATTATGGCATAGGTTTGATGCTATGACTCTGGTTTATGGCATAGGTTTGATGCTATGGCTCTGGTGTTGTCCTTGATGGCAACTCATCTTGGTGACAGATCTTAGTTCAGGCACTCAGAAAGAAGAAAAAGACATATACGCAGGTTCATCTAGACGAAGAGGCGTATACACGCGGGTTATACATTACAAAAGTGCGTATATGTTAGGGAACTTACTCTTGCTCCATGGTAGTTAGTCCTTGGGATTTGAACCTATGTTTTTGGACCATGGCGTCTCGTTAGATGTGCTGATCCCTAGTTTTGGGTTCATGGTATTGAAATGTTATGGTTTTGGTCCGTGGTATTGTGGAAGGAGGACCTGATTAGATCTTGTAAGGAGGACCTTGCAAGGGAGTTTGAAATGAGGGAAATGGGTGTCATGCACTACTTCCTTGGGTTGGAAGTATGGCAAGGTGATAGGGAATTATTTGTCTATCAAGGCAATTATGCAAATGAGATACTACAAAGATTCCACATGGATATTTTCAAACCCATGGAGACACCTTGATCTGAAAATGGGGCACTAAAGGCTTCTTTTCAAGCTTACAAGAACCTCTCCCACTTCCAAAGCTTAAATAATCCCAAGATATTACAATTAACCAATTGTGGAATTAATAATGCTCGAAATAGGTGTATGCTTGTGTTTATTTTTAACTATTAAGTGCTGAAAATTCTGTTGTTTATGCTGATATGTAAATACATGTAATAGTAAAAGAGTGCAGCAAATAAACAAGCACACATAACAGTAATATTAATATGGATTTAACCCAAAACTCTTGGGATATGTCTCCTTGAGCTCTAGTCAACTCGACTAGGCTCTCTGGGATTATGGATGAAATCTTTTTACAAACTCCATGCTCAACTCCATTGTATTACGCAGAAACAATGGGCTTAGAATGCCATCTTATCCGTGGCTCTGAAGCTCTTTGGTTTTCTGGCTCTGGCTCTGGTTCTGGCTCTCGGCTCTGGTTCTGGCGCTAGCTCTGGCGCTAGCTCTGGCTCTAGCTCTTGGCTCTCGCTCGTGGCTCTAGCTCTTGGCTCTTGCTCTAGCTCTGGCCCTGGCTCTTGGCTCTCAGCTCTGGCTTCTCTGAGCTCTCTCTCTCGGCCTCTACGTGCCTCTGTAATTTGCTTGACTTCCAAGCGACTGTATCAGTAACCTTCAGCTCTCTGGTTTTTCGCTCGACCTCCAAGTGACTCCAAAACTCCCTCAGCTACCTACTTTTCCCCCTCTACCTGCACTTTTCCTCAATCTTGCTCTCTGGCTTATTTGAGGTATTCTTCTAGCTCTGCAGCTTCCTGTCCATTTCTCTACGCGTAATCATTCCTCTGCGACTTCTTCTTCTCCTTGTCTCTTCGACTAGCCATCTTGCTCTGTGGCTCTCTCTGCGTTACAAACGCATCATTTCCTATAAAACGCCCACTTGCAGCATGGCGCAATGATTAAGGGTAGTTACAAAGGAATCGGGCCCTTTCTTCAGATGAAAACCCGAAAATGGAACAAAACTCCAATACACAAAGATTTACTGAAAATACACTATTGGGCGCAAAATCTGGACTTCAAACATTATGAAATCACCCCTATAAACCCTTTCAGGTCCACCTTTTATGGTTGTTGCAAGCCCACCATTGATCTGCGTGATCTCTGATCTAGCGGCTGACAGTCTGTTTTGGGCAGCTTATGTGCACAGAGATTACCCGCCCGAAAAGGCAGTTTTCTCTCTCCTGCACCATGCGACGTGTCGGCTAGTGTATGGGTTCGGGTAGAGCCCATCCAATACCACTTACCACCTGAGGCCCACCTAAAATCCCGCTTACCACGAAACTCCTTTGTCTTTCAGTTTTATAATGGAAATGCGCCAATACACAAAAAATCTGAAAACCACAGATTTCAAATTTTATACAATCGGGCTTATAATTCCCATTGGGTCCGGCCCTGATCACTAATCGCAATCGCGCTGTGTCAACAACCCTTTGTATCGGGGATCACTGATTTCTGATATCAGCGTATTGCTATCGGTCCTGTCGCTATATCGCACATCGCAATCGCAACGGCCCCGAGGGTCTTCCCTTTGACCATGCCAACCGCCAATCCGTCGATCCACTGATATCGCACCTCGCATATCGCATCGGCGGTGGTCTATGTCCCTGCTCCTCTGATTGTCAATTTCCCCGATTGCCGATATCACAATCGCATGTTTCCCTGTCTGGGGTCGATATCGGGTGCAGCCCACCTCCGACCTGATATATCAAAGATCATTGCTCAGGGGTCCTTCCGCCTTTGCATTAAGTCCACCCCTTTGCACATTTGCGATGTGATTTCCTTAAGGAGCCTTTTAGGCCATTTTTAGAAGAAATGCCTCCTTTTTCAAAGGACAAAGGCAATATTCTTTCTACGTTAACTTCTTCATCCAAAGTCCATTTTAGCCCATTCAAGTTGCAGTAGATTCAGAATGAGAAGATCTATGCAATGGGACTGTTTCCAAGAGCATCCTTGGACTCTCATTTTCCTTTGTGAGGAACTCTTTAGACTTAGAAGTCTATCTTAGATCCATTTTTTATCACACCTTCCCACTAAAAGAACTTTTGGTCTCCGAAAGACTGACATACTAATCTGAACAGTAAATGAGAGTATATCACCCTCTTCTTTCAACCTCCATACACTTGCCTTACATAGTGCCTCTGAACCAAAGCCTTTGACCACTGTCCTTCCTGGATGTGCTGGTCCTCTTGGGGAAGAACTGTTTTCCTCCTTGACTTCATGCAGAACTCCTGTTGAAATGGTCACAGAAGGTAGTTTGAACTTCTCTACCTTGATCATTGATCCAAGGTGGCTCAAACAAATGTGAAGTACATTTGAGTCACAAAATTTTCATTTGTACCCGCTTGAAAAGCTGTCAACAACAACTGTTAACAAAAATAGAAATATAGACACAACTGGATGGCCTAAACTCCTGCTTCAACAAAAGAAATAGATTTTCACATCTTGTGAAGACCTCCATGTCTTAAATCTACATACAAATGATGGACTATATAACAAGCCCATAAAACATGCCTTTAAAACAATTGACCCTTCAAGTCAAGCATGTAGAAAAAGACCTATAGGACTCTTTTTCAAAAGATGAAACACTTCATCATTATCTCCATATTGGAGACCAAGTTAACTTCTCCCAAGTCAACATTACATGCATGTTTACAATAAAGCAATCAACCCTTCAAGTTAACTACACATACATGTTCAAATACAAGGAAATCCTCAACATCCCTGTGTTCATGCATATCAATCTCATGCATGCATTTCATCCTTCAACTTTCACTTAAGCACACTGTACTTTTGAAGCTGAAATGAAATATAATGTTGCAGCAACAAAGTGAGTCTCCTACTCAACTTTTCCATTCACCTTCTTGGTAAAATATTGCAACTTGCATTCCATTAACAAAGAAATGCAAATAGATGCATCAATAGACATGAAATCTTAATTGGATAAGAACTCCAACAATTTCTTACCAATCCTTTTCAAAGGTCTTTCCTTTGTCTGCACATCAGCATCAACATGTGGATCATCCTGAAACACATCATTCATGGAAACTTCTTTCCATTTCTGCCATCTTCTCTTTCCACCTTCTTTAAGTTTTGTGGACACATTACTGGATTCAGAGTCCAACATTTTGCAGCAAGATGTCCTTGTTTATGGCAGTAAGTGCAACACATGTGCATCCTCTTGACAACATGACTTGCCTTGTCCAATGGACCTTTGGCTTCTTGCTTCCTTTCCTTCAAAAGTTTCTTGCATGTGGCTATCCTCTCCCAACATCTAGAAACATTATGGTTATCCAAACCACAAAAGGAACATGCAACTCTTTTCCCATATCAATGTGGAAATTTATCATACTTAGCAAAATCAAAAGGAAGATGATTAGAACCAGATTTATACCTTTCTCTTTCACCTTTGTTGCCTTCATGAGGAGGTGAATCAAATGAAGAAGTGGCTCCCTTTGGAACACCATCAATCTCTTCAAGGCTGATAGAGTTTCCACAACTCTCTAGTTCAAGTGTGTGCTTTTGAACACATGCATCCTGCGAATGATGTTTCAAGCTATTGCATTCCTTCTAAATATAATCTTCACACTCTTGAGGTAGAAGACCTGCAATGCAACTCCTTCTTGGAGCTGTTTCAATGGCCCTCATGGTAACTTTGGAACTCTCTCCATAAGCTTATCTGTAGCCAAAACCCAAATACTTAGGCCTTTCCTCAACTATTATTGGCTCAACAATACCTTGTGCATGTTTACCCAAGCCTTTTCCTTCATAGCCGATCTTGGACATTAGCTTGGAACCTATGCCTCTGGTATGTTTTTCAAAAGAACAACTATAAACATTCTTAGAAGAATTTGAAGACAAACAGGAATTGTTTACTTCTTCTTCAAGATGATACTTGACCAAGGCTTCTTTGGAAACAAAGAGCTATGACTCCAACTCATGCATCCTTTTCAGGTTCACATTTGCAATATAAAGTTGCCTCTCCATTTCCTGCAATTTGTCAGAAAGAATCTGCTTCTCTTCCTCCACGGAATTCAACTGCTTTCTAAGTATGCTGCTCTTCCTTCCATCCTCATACATTTATCTCACCATATCCATCATGGTGGACAAGTCTTGCTTCATGTCTTCATCAAAGACCCTTGTGAAGAAAGAAGAATTTGAGGACTCACTTGTAGAAGTTGTCACTATGCCAATGAACAAAAGAACTTCAAACAAGATTAACAAAGAGCTTATTTAGCAACCTTTTGCAACAAACCTCTTGTGCTTCAAGGATTGCCTTGAGGTCCTTTAGGATAAGAAGAATGCCTTCAACCCCTCTTCCTTTTTTTCCTTCCTGGACTGAGCTATCAATAGCTTTCCCTTCACCTCTACAAACTCAAACAATATTCAATCTGCACACAAGCATACAATCAACCTCTGACTGTTTAAACACCTTTCAGGGAAGCAATCTTTGCTATGTCAATCAAGCATTCTGATATAACCTTATTTGAAGGTGGGGTTAATCAAACCCTGTTTCTGATACCACCTGATCTGAAAATGGGGCACTAAAGGCTTCTTGTCAAGCTTACAAGAACCTCTCCCACTTCCAAAGCTTAGATATTCCCAAGATATTACAATTAACCAATTGCATAATTAATAATGCTTGAAATAGGTGTATGCTTGTGTTTATTTTTAACTGTTAAGTGTTGTAACTTCTATTGCTTATGCTGATATGTAAATACATGTAACAGTAAAACAATGCAGCAAATAAACAAGCACACATAATAACAATATTAATATGGAGTTCACCCAAAACTCTTGGGCTACGTTTCCTTGAGCTCTAGTCAACTCGTCTAGGCTCCTTGGGATTATGGCTGAAATCTTTTTACAAGCTCCACGCTCAACTCCATTCTATTACACATAAACAATGGGTTTAGAATGCCATCTTATTCCCAGCTCTGAAGCTCCCCAGCTTTTTGGCTCTAGCTCTAGCTCTAGCTCTCAGCTTTGGCTTTGGCTCTAGCTCTGGCTCTAGCTCATGGCTCTGGCTCTGGCTCTGGCTCTTGGCTCTCGACTTTGGCTTCTCTGAGCTCTCCCTCTCGGCCTCTGCATGCCTCTGTAATTCTCTTGACTTCCAAGCGATTGTCTCAGTAACCTTCAGCTCTCTGGCTTTTCGATTGACCTCCAAGTGACTCCAAAAACTCCCTTAGCTACCTGTGCTTCCCACTCTGCCTGCTCTTTCCCTCAGTCATGCTCTCTGGTTTCTTTGAGGTATTCTTCTAGCTCTGCAGCTTCCTGTATATTTCTCTGCGTGTAATCATTCCTTTGCGGCTCTGCGGCTGCTTTTACTCCTTGTCTCTTCGGCTGGCCATCTGGATCTGTGGCTCTGTGGCTCTCTCTGCGTGACAAATGCATCATTGCTTATAAAACACCCACTTGTAGCGTGGTGCAATGATCAGGGGAAGTTACAAAGGAATCAGGCCCTTTCTTCAGGTGAAAAGTTGAAAATGGAACAAAATTCCAATACACAGAGATTTACCGAAAATACACTATCGAGCACGAAATCCGGACTTCAAACATTATGAAATTATCCCTATAAGCCCTTTCGGGTCCACCTTTTATGGCTGTCGCAAGCCCACCGTTGACCTGCATGATCTCTGATTCAATGGCTGACAGTCCCTTTCCGGTGGCTTATGTGCATGGAGATTACCTGCTCGAAAAGGTGATTTTCTCTCTCCTACACCATGCCACGTGTCGTCCAGTGTATGGGTTCAGGCGGAGCTCGTCCAATACCACTTACCACCTGAGGCTTGCCCAAAATCCCACTTACCACGAAACTCCTTTGTCTTTCGGTTTTATAATGGAAATGCGCTAATACATAGAAAATCCGAAAAACCCGGATTTCAAATTTTATACAATTGGGCTTATACTTCCCATTGGGTCTAGCCCTAATTGCTAATCACAATCGCGTTATGTCAACAGCCCTTTGTATCGGGGATCACCGATCACTGATATCGGTGTATTGCTATCGGCCCAGTCACTATATCGCACATCACAATTGCAATGGCCCCGGGGGTCTTCCCTTTGACCATGTCGACCGCCAATCCACCAATCGTCGATATCGCACCTCGCATATCGCATCGATGATGGTCTATGTCCCTGCTCCTCCGATCATCGATCACCTTGATCGCTAATATTGCAATTGCATTTCACCCTGTTTGGGGTCTCGATATCGGGTGTAGCCTACCTCCGACCTGATATATCGGAGATCGCTGATCGGGGGTCCTTCCACCTTTCTGTTAAGTCCACCCCTTTGCACATTTATGATGTGATTTCCTTAAGGATCGTTTTAGGCCATTTTTAGAAGAAATGCCTCATTTTTCAAAGGACAAAGGCAATCTTCTTTCTACGATAACTTCTTCATCCAAAGTCCATTTTAGCCCATTTAAGTTGCAGTAGATTCAGAATGAGAATATCTATGCAATGGGACTATTTCCAAGAGCATCCTTGGACTTTCATTTCCTCTTTGAGGAACACTTTAGACTTAGAAGTCTATCTTAGATCTGTTGGATACCTATACCAATAGGTTTCATATTTCATGATTGGCAAATTCAAATGCCAAATATGCTCTGCTTTGCTGATACAAAGATCCCATATTTCCAAGAGAAGACAAGGTGTGTACATAGCTTCATGTTTATTAAATTTTGATGGATGGTCCAATAGTCTAATCTGGATCATGCCATGTTTCAATTTTCTGTTGTAGAATAGAGAAAGAAGTCTGTCCAAACTGTTTAATCTTGGCAGACCAATAGCTAGGCAGAGAAACTAAGGTTCCCGACGTTGTATCGTCCGAACAAGTTATTGACCCGTCGACCGTCCGATCGGGCGCATTTCATCCAACAGCCCACATGCATATCGGACCAGCCCCAACCTCCATAAATTACCTTCCGATATCTGTCAGAGGGTGACGTCAGGCCTCTGCCACGCGTCACCCCCACAGCGTATCGGAGCCCCCTCTGACAATTCTGCTTCCGTATGGAAGGCGGTGCGATACCATACCGCATACGGTTTCTGGTCTCTGCCAACCCGCCTTGCCAACGTCACTGCCAGCATCACTGCTACGTCATCGCCACGTCAGCGCCCTCGTCCTCCATTACTCCACCTGTCCGCCACATCACCGTCCCCGTGGACCACTCTTAAGCCGCCACGTCACCTGATGACGTCATGCTGACGTCATCTGACCTTGACCCCAACCGATGACGTCATCCAAAAAAAAAGCGCCAATGTTCCAAACAATCCATATTTTGGCCAAAATTTCGCGTTTTTTGCACTTTTTGCAAAAACGACTGTTGTGTCTTCTACATGCATTTTATGTCCAAACTCACGCCAACCTGCTGAATTCGACCTGGAGGCCATCGGCGCGCCAATCCACCTGCATTTGTGACCAGGACTGTCAGTGTACCAGGTATTTATCCCTGTGAATCCTCTCCGTGCCTCGTTTTGTCTGTAAATTGCCTAAAGTAACTTAAAACACAGAAAAACATATAACTGACCGGCGAATCCCCTTTGCCTAGTTCCCATTTGCAATTATAAGGTCGAAATTCACCGACTAAGCCTTGTTTACCAAAGCTTTCGCAAAACCTGCATTCTGTTCGCGCAATCGTGAACAGGGAACCCGAACTACACCAAATTACTGTGAAAGAGTCTGTTAAGGACAAGTATTTGCCCTTTTTTAGTGCTGTGTGCAGTATTTCAATTGCTGCAATTGACCCTTTTGTCCTTTGTTTCTCAATAAATCACCTCTCCTTCCAAGAAACGCTCTTTTCTGTTACTCTACACAGTAACACTAATTTACATATCAGCAGAGTTTTAAAGTAACCATGGATACACCAGTAGCACCTGTAGCCCTCAATGTTGCCCCTTTAAATGCCCCTCATAGAGAATTGGAGTGGCAGGGGTAGAGCCTCTATTCTACACCTACTTATCTACCATTTTCCTTATCTTTCCTTATCTTTTGCCTCATTTTCACCA
>APFE031460142.1:50101-74825 GCA_000404065.3 Pinus taeda | reverse complement strand
TATATATACCCTAACTATAGCTCTTGCATACATCATTAAGATCTTAAGAATATCTATTGACGCATCTTCTCCTGATGATGGACTCACTTGGTAGTCCGAAATGTTGGGTTCACAAAACTCTACAATAGGTCATTCCTCCTCTATCTAAATACAATTATATTTAGAAAATATGTAAAAACCTAAAAAAAATGAGTTTCTTTTTAAAATTATCACCATATTAATACATTGTTACATATTCTTCAAATTGTTACAAATTCTTCCCTTCCTTCTTCCCTTCCTTGTTTTGTAAGTTAAAAGATCTATTTTATTTTAGATTTTTCAAAACAAAAATAAATTTAGAAAATAGTAAATTTTCAAATTTCACTATAATTTTCTAAAATAAAATTAGAAAATGTAAAATTTCAAATCCCACTATAATTTTCTATTTTCTGCGTAGACTCCATCCTATTACCATCTATTTGTGTAGACACAGCCATTAGTTTCCTTTGTTATTGAATGAATAATTAGTTTATCTACTAAATTACCAAAATTTCGAGTAATATTTCATGAATTATCGCCATGATTGGTATAGTGCCATGCCACGCTTAAATTGATAATTGGATAATTACGTTCTTTGCAGTGATTGATGAGATGGGTGTTGTACAAAGTCGTAGTCAATGTTGCCAAGGCGACTATTTAAAACCCAACCCAAATAAATGTACCCATAAGAATTAAAAAATAAAAATATTAATTATTTTCATTTTATAATGTTAACCTTATAATTTGAAGGAATTTATTTTTAGTCAAATAGATTACTGAATGTTCAAGAATGGGTAGGGCCAAGGATAATAAAGTCATATCATTTTAGTATTTTATAAAAGAAATGACTTCAAAAGAGTTGTGCCGTATCATATGTCGTCTATTCCCCACTTTTCCACTGCCACCCAGAGGTGTGGTATCATATGTCGTCTATTTCTTCAACCTGTCCCTGTCACTGTCCCAGCTATGTTACCTATAATATACACTGCTTTCAACCTCCGTCCTAGATTTGCGGATGGTCTATTTTATGAAAATTAACCAACACGTGGGTTGAAAATTAGCCATAGTCTAATTTGTGGGTGGTAGGTGTATAATTTTAGCCCTAGTCTAATTAGTTTACAATACGCTTTGAAAATAATGGAAATTTTAGATAATTTTTTGAAAAAATCATCTAGAAATTTTAGAAAATCTTCTTTATAGCTTTCAAATTTCAAGATTTTTGATGTTCTAGAGGTTTTAAATAGTATTGAATCCATTTCTATTATTAAAAGAAAATTCAAACATAAGGATTTGATTTCTTGTAAAAAAAATTCAGATAATTCTGGTTAGAATTTCACTATCTTAACAAAATTGTGACCTCAACAAACAACACCTATAATTATATTTTAATTCAAATTAATTATTTAAATTATTTTGAAATTAAATAATAAATTTTATAATATATATTATTTAAATTATTAAAAACACAAATATAGTTATATATAAAACCTCTCTTATCCACTCACTTAGTATATATTTACAGTATTATTATGTAGTACTTACTTACTATTAATTTCCTACTAGATTAATATATATTATTATTATATATATATATTATAAAATTGATTACATAATTATTTATATAATATATAAATTTTAGTTTATTTATTTTATATAATATATTTGTAATAAAATGAGTGTATGTCAGTGGTTGGGAGAGTTTAAGGATAGTTCAAATTTATTGTCACATTTGCTCTACTCTACTGAGAGCCACCTTTATATTGATTATCATATTTAGTTCTTCTTGGTTCTTAACATAATAATAAAAATAATATATTTAAAAAATAAATATTAAAATTAATTAGAAAAATACTAGTCTCTTTCAATCCGAATCCAATTAACAACAAAATCCTAAATTATGTTTTTAGAAAAAATTATTCTCTATGATCCCTTTTATTAGTCCTTGCCTTCAGCAACGTAGGGACTATAACGATTGAAAGACATTGACCCAATATTAATTTGGCTTGACAAACCAATGTATTCAAGCTTTTAATCAAAGTTTTAGCAAAATTATTCTATCAAACAAAATTTTACCTGAAGTTTCAGTTTGCACCTCTTATTGCTGCAAATAATGTATGATTTCTAACATTGAAGAGTTTAAAACATTTATGATCAAGTTTTTAATCAAAGTTTTAGCAAAATTATTCTATCAAACAAAATTTACCCTAAGTTTCAGTTTGCACCTCTTATTGCCACAAATAATGTATGATTTCTAACATTGAAGAGTTTAAAACATTTATGAATTTGAGCTACTGCTAACTTTCAAGTTAGCATTAGTCTAAAACATTTAATATGACCCTTTTTTTATTACAAAGTTATGGAGGCGTCACTTGTAGCTCAACACCTGCCTCGTTTGCTGCTCAACACCTACATCCTAGCTTGTCTACTGCCTCAACACCTGCATCCTGGCTTGTCTACTGCCTCAACACCTGCATCCCAATCTTGTAGTTTGTACCATGTTTTCAGTTTGTACCTCATATTTGAATACATGGAACATGATGAGGAAGGTTTGTTTTGGAAGTGATTTCACTTCAATCTTGATGTGTGTCTTAGAATTGATTTCACTGAATCACATGTATACCTTTTCTGATGTGGTTTTCCTTATCTAGTTAGACTCTATTTTATTATGCTGTGTTTTGAATTATATTGTCACGTAGTAAGAAAGGTTTTCACAGATTGAAGTGAATTGTATTGTCACTCTACAGGAAAGGTCTTCACAGTTTGAAGTCCACTGTATTATCGTTCTGCAAGAAGGTCTTCACAACTAGAAGTAGTCTGAAGCCTAGTTCTTAACCCTTTGCACATTGCCACTGTAGGTTAGTTTCCATTTTCTTACTAGTGAGTGTGTGTCTATCTAATTTCTCAAGGATTCAAAATTCATAAATTTTCGAAAAGGACATATTATGCATAATACCAAGGAGAGAATAAAGGATAACATAAGTCTGAATATCTGAAATACTGACCCGAAAATTATTCCAAAAGCAGGCAAATGAAGAAGTGTTAGCACCTCAATGTCTTGAGTAGCTCAATTACACTACTGAAGGAAGACATTGGTTGAAACAACCTCTAACCCGATCAGTAGGCTTCATTCATTCATAAACCCTCATAACAAAAGATCTAGTGATTATGGGGTTGTGTGCTATACCAAGTAGGTAACATAATCTAGATTCAGTGTGGTGTGAAGTAGGTGGGATTTAAGGGAAGATGATTGAAGACTTGAATTATGGGTTATCTTGTTAGTGTAACGGGCACCCATTGCGGCCTCCTATCTCTCTTCCTCCTAATTGACACTCTTTTACATAAATAAATAGGTACCTTGCCTAAGTATCCCTCTCAAGTGATAATATCTATGTCTTTTTCCTTTTACCATGTTTAACTCCTTGTTGATGTGCTCAAGATGTGCAAGTTATGCAAACTTTAACCATGCTTCTCATGACATAGTTATATTGTCGAAGACCCGCTCGCTTTCATATTATTTATTTATCTCTTATTTTGGTGATGAAATCCCCCCTCCTTCGCCTATCTCTCAACACCCTCCTCCCGTGATTCTACATTGTAGGTAGATTATTAAGTGCATAGTTCCTAGATTCTGAATTTATGGGAGATGGTAGCCTGTTATAAAATTGGTAGGTACAGTTCCAATGTTAAAAGGCAGGTTTAGGGTTGCACATTCCCTCAACACCTCCATCTCTGAACTTATCCCACACAATAACTCCCCCCCTGCAATTTTTTACCAGGTGAAAATTTGGAAGTGTCAGCGTCCTTACCGCCCAATGTCGATTTCAAACCCGAGCAAGCATCTTTCCACTATCAATTCGCCAATTCCTACATTCGAAAGGTTTACCAAGCTAAAGCTAGGAACTAGACAGTTGTTTCTTTCTCTGTTATATTTGGATCTGCATCCTTTATTTTCCCATGCACGAAGAGATCTTCTTAGGGTGGCTACACCCTCCCGATCTCCCTTTTATGCATAGGTCCTAGTTGGAATGATAACCTAAGTGCTACTAGCTCCCTTTCTATCTAATTATTCCAATGGGGTGTCATTATGATTTAGTATGCAAGAGAGATAGTGGTATGAATCTCAAGACCTACAAGGGGCACACATTTTTAACTGTTTTTGGGGCCATTTCTTTTTTGCTCAAAATGAAACTAGACAATTCTCTCTTATCTGCCAACTAAGAAAACATTTCAATTTAATACAGATATTATAGATATCTTCCTCCGAATAAACAATACAATGTTAAGGGGGATGGTTCAAGGCTTACACCTGATGTTATGGAGACAAAGCTGTGAGGCACGTGAGCCTCATGTGAGGGCCCACATGGTCCATCAACTGTTAATTTTTATTTATGTTTTATTCCACACATTATGTTTAAAATTTACTTTAATGACTTTGTGGATGATCACATTATGTTTAAAAGTCACTTTAATAACTTTTTGGATGATCACCTACGTTTCTCCTTCTCCAAAATCTACACAACAACAATTCTTCCTCTCCAAAATCTACAGTATTTAGGGAAAACAAGCAAATTGAATACCTTAATATCAAGCTTGTAGAAATGTGTTCAATTAGTTGGGGGGCTCATTGTTTTATATGATTACAAGAAGCAAGTTGAGTCAATAAAAAAAATGACTTAGTGTTTGTAATTCTTTGGATGAATGAAATCAATAGTTCATTGTTGTAGGTATTACACAATACTATGGGGGTGCAAAAACGTATGTACACCGGTAGGTTTACCAGATATGGGTATGGGAAAGAATATGAAGAATTAACCCTCAAGCATGTGTATCCATGCTACTTAGTTTGAAAATTAAATTCTCTTGTTTGTCACCATATTGCTTATGATGTTCTCACTAAAATGAGCTCCATAAAGAGGCATTCACATTAATATAATTTCTTTTGGTTAGAAATTTCTTTTAGATTGACCTCAAGGGGTTGGATTACATAGGATGAACCCCCTTTTATTGAAAAAATCGAGGAAAAATGCCAAAATCAATAAACATTGTCCTGTCATTCCCTATAAGGATGAAGATCATGTCATTGCTTTAGACTCTTCCATGGGAAGGGCATAAGCCGTTTCTATTTACCTTGAAATGATACTCCTGATTTCAACAAATATTTTGTAGTAGCTTTGTTCTTATAAGTATGCTTAGATTTGTCAAAGTCTAAATTTATAAAACGAGAAAAATAAAGAGGTAAACTGTTACATAAATAAGTCATTTTATTGTATTAGTTGATATTTTTTCTATATTTGTGGCATTATGAGTTTCAAGATAGGGATGAAAAATATAAAGAACTTCTCTCTACATTGAATAGCTATGAGTAAATTTGATTGACGTGTTTGATTAATACCACTTTCTGCATTAGTCTTTCATTTGCAGCAGGAAGTAAGGAGGTGACATTTTTTTATTCAGCAAATGTCTTGGAATTTGACTACAAAGAAGACTTTTTTAGTGTCAATGGAGGTAAGCCCAAGATTTATATGGAAAAATGGTTCTTTGCACTTGTTTATATATAAGTTCAAAATCAATTCATGTTTTAAAATTACGATATATCATGAGACATTGTTGATGCACTTCTCTGAAGCTTATTTGCTTATTTTCTTTGTCATTTAATCCGAGGGAAACAATAGCATACTATTTTGGCCTTTCTTTAAATTATTTACTTTGTTATAAGCACAATTTCCTCTTCCAGCAAGAAACATGTGGAGTCATCCAAATAACACACAAGGAACACCTCATCCCAATATCACATTGCTGAAAGATAGAATGACTAAGCTTGAAGATTTTATTGGCATAAAGTTACATAGTGGGGTTCTACTGTTCTTGCTCTCCTTGCACTATATTAAAGTTGTGGATGCTACCATTTCTACAAACTCTTGAAAATACACAACACAAACACTTCTTTCTTTCATATATTGTGCACTAGACTCGTGAACATACACAACACAAACACTTCCTTCTTTGTTCCATATATTGCACACTATGCACTACATGGTGTTGTTGCTCAATGTGGTCTGCCCACTAACGAGGCCTCACCTTTTTTAAAGGTGAATGTTGTCCATCATATTACCAATTAAACAAGGATACTCTTTGAACATTAGATCTTCATTCAACTAACTCCTAGAATTTGGTTTGTAGTTTTGATGCTTTTGTGATGTTGGGTTATAAGTTCACTACTATGAAGTTGGATTGCAAGTCGATTGATTTAGAAAAGTTGGATTGCATACCTTCTACTTTAGCAAGTTGGGTTTCAAGTTTCAAAGATGTGTCACATATCTTCAAGTTCCACAACCACTCTTTGTATCCTACCAATCTTGCACTACTTGCATTGTGGTAAGTTTATGGATCCCGCTAATTTCACAAAGTCTTGTAAATTCATACTGCTAACTCTTCCTTTTATGTTCCATATATTGTGCAATTTAACACCATGCACAATGTGACTTGTGAGGCCTCCCCTTTGTGAAAATGACAACCATCATCATCTCACTGATTAAATGAAAATATTCTTAAAAGATTCAATCTTGAGTTAAATACTTATTGGATCAAGAGAGTGTCAGTTCAATTTACTTAGTAATTAAAACATGCATTTTACTTATCAATCCGGGTTGGTAGACTTAGAAGCAAACCAAAGTTTATAGAATCTTAGATTAAACTAGTGTAGGAAGTAGTTGTTTAGATGAAAATAATGGAAATGCAAAGTACAAATATAAATTACTGAAAAGAAAGCGTTAAAATTTTGATCTAAGAAAACAAGAGTGCAATGAATCTTTATGGAGCATATCCAACAAGAAAGATGCCTCTAACTTAGAGGTCCTGGTTGTACTTCCTCATTCCTATTCCAACAAGATCAATTTCACCCTAAAACATATCATAACCAAAGCAATAAAAATGCATAAACACAATTTCTAGTTCAACTCTTAATCTAGAAGGAAGATGATCTAACTTAGATGCCTTGGTTGACCTTCCTTGCTTAAAATCAATCATTGAAAGGAAATCATTCAAAATCATAAATGAACATGGCATATAATGAATCTATTCAGAAAATATTCACAAGAAACTATAAAGAAAACAACAATCTAAATATTCACAATTATGCACAAAATTACGCTGCAGTGTACTTAGCTCAGAATGGGCGTCCTACACCCTTGCTTGGTACACTTGAAACTATCAATTACTGTAGATCAACAATCACATTCCACAACAAGAACAACAAGAAAATGGAAGACAATGTTTTCAAATTATATTTAGAAGTAAAGAAGTCTCAATAGTCATAATACATGTTCATAGTTGTTGAATAGTTGTGCTTAAATAAGCCAAAAATATAACAAACTCAACTAAAATAGATGTAACAACCTATGAGAGTCCTAATCCATCTAATCAGGTTGAACTCATCCCTTTTACTGCACAAAATATGATAGAATCCCACTAAATCACAAAATTGTCCTTTTATTTAGGGATTTCTGGGTGATTGGTCAAGTTTGACCAGCGTTGACTAGGCTTGTTCGGACTCATTTGGACTGTGCCAATAGGAGTTTGTCCATCCTTGGTTCCCATACTTCTCGAATATATCTTCAATTTACACCTAGGTGTCTTGCACATACCACTTCAATGGAGCCATTAAAGGAAATTCTATTCTAGTCAAAATAATTTTTAATACCAATTTTTTACTAAAAAATTTAAAATTTAAAAGACATAATCATTTTACCTTAAAGTGAAATAAGAGGCAAAAATATGGGAAAATGACTAAGTATGATGGTAAGGGATGATAGAAAGATGGAAAATGCATGGTGAAAAATAGTCAAAACTGAAGGCCAACAAAGAGTGTATTTATTTTCCAAATTGATATAACTAATATTTGGTGGCTTTTATTTGATTCCCTTCAACATGTAAAATAGTGTCCTTCTCAAAAGGTTGATCAAGCTTTGTCTTGCATCAATGGCCTAGGCAACTTGAGCTTGTCTAAAGCTTTTTCTAGGACACAACTAACATATATATATATATATATATGGATGGAGCGAGGGCAACCTGAAACCCTAGTTTTCTGAGAAACTGAAATCGCTTCAGACTTGGCAGTGCACAGACCCCGATTTGCAGCTTTGTTCAGAAAGGGTCAAGAGCTGACCGCCCGGATGGAAGCAGAGGGGTCCATTGGGACCCCTTCGTTTAAACAAATAATCATGCAAAAGCAGAAGAAGAACGTAAGCGAAGGCGTCAGAATCTCGGGATATGATGGCTTCAAGCAACCTGGCGGAACAAACAAGAAGAAAAACAAGCAGAAGGCAATGATCAAGACAACAATACAGAAGTCAGAGGAGCAGCAGATGACAGGCTGGGAAACAATGAAAACAAAGCCACAACAGGACAAAAAATGACAGATAACAAATGGAAAACAGGCAGAAGAAGAATGGGAGAACGCAGACAATCGGCGGGAGGACAAAGGAACGAAAGGGGACACAAGCTCAAGCCACAATAAACACCCCACAACGAACGAGATCTGCAAACTAATAAAAACTGATAACCTAAGGGTTGTCATCACGGATTCGGAGATACAAGCCTACCGAGAGCATATGACTGAACACGCAGTCATTTGCAAATTTATGGGCATGTGGCCAACGGAAAGGGCCCTATGTCAATGGATTAGACAGCAATGGAAGCCCAAAGGGGATGTCAGATTACACTTGGGAGATAAAGGTTTCTTCATAGTGGTTTTTACCAACCTAGAAGATAAGGACAGGATTTTTGATGGAGGCCCATATTTCATGGCCTCGGCTGGGCTGTAAATGCGACCATGGAAGGCAAACTTTACCCTAGAAAAAGAATCATTTACTCAAGTTCCAGTTTGGATTAGATTATTCTCTCTCCCAATATATTATTGGGGTTCAAATGCTCTCAAGCAAATTGGAGATCGGCTGGGCACTTTCATCAAAGCCTCGGAAGTAACCCTGCAAAAGAAATACACTTCATGCGCAAGAATATGTGTTGAAATGGATGTCTCGGGAGCACTGCATGAAGGGTTATGGCTTGAATACAGAGATGAAGGCTACTTTCAGGCAATAGACTATGAGCAGATCCCATTTCGATGTCACAAGTGTCACGAACAAGGACACCTAATAAGGGAATGCCCAATGAACAAGAAGGAGGAATACACTAAAACAGAGCAGGGGAATAAAGCTAAAGATAAAGTCATTACACCAAAGTCAAGGCAGAGAGCCAATAGAAGAAGAATGAACAAGGCGGAAACAGGTAGAACCAACTACAACAATACTTTTGAGATCTTAGATCCAGAATCAGACTCTGAGGATGGACTTAGAACCCAAGCAGCAGATAAGGAGCATAAGGAAAGGGAAGTACAAACTAGGTCTGCAGAGGAAGGGAACAAGAACATTAGTGAAGTCCAAATGCAGGAAAGACCAGAAGAGCAGGAGGAGGACACAGACATGCTTACCAGCGATGGAGGAAGTGAAGATCTCCAGCTGGAGGAGGTGCTAGCCAGGGAAGGAATGAATCTACCAGGCATAGCTGAGAAATGGAAAACGCAAGGCATAGAAAATGCACCGGAGGAAGAAACCAGAAAAATAAATGATATGTTCATAGCTAGGCAGAAGGCAGAATTAGAAAAGAAAAATAGGAAGCTAGGTGTAGCAAAAGGGAGTGGTAACCACTCCAAAAGTCTTACATGGAACTCATCTAGCACCAAACAAAAGAGAAGACGAGGTAGAAGGACAAATGGTGAGGCTATGCAGGAGCTAGGCATGATAATGATCAACTCAGGGAAGATGAAGGCACTTAGTGCCTTCTCCTCCTACCATTAAAACCGTAAGTTAATCATGAAGATTATATCTTGGAATGCCATAGGGCTGAACAACCAAGCAAAACAGAGAGTTCTGAAGCGTAAATTTCAAAAGTTTAATCAGGAGATCATGTTCATTCAAGAAACTAAATGCAGTAGCTCCAGCATGGCCAAGATAAACAAGAAGATCGGAAGGAATACAAAGTATCTAGAAGTAGAAAGTCAAGGTCGAGAAGGCGGCCTAGCAACGCTATGGGATACAAGAGATATTCAGGTGATCTCTGCCGAAGTGAACAAACATTTCATTGCTGTGGAAGCTCAAATCACAGGTAACTCTGAATCTTTCTTATGTGTTAATGTATATAGACCACAAAGAACAGAGGACAAAATAAGTTTCTTAGATTCCTTAAATAAACTTATTGCTAGATACCCAAGATCTAAATGCATTATAGGGGGAGATTTCAATATAATAACCACCCTTCTGGAGAAGAAAGGGGGTCTAAGAAAACTAAACAAGGATACAAAGGCTTTTACCAGCTTCATTGATAATGTGAAATTAGTAGATATTCTCCCCAAGAGTGGCAACTTCACTTGGAATAACAGACGAGGGGGAGAAAGATTGATTGCCTCCTGCTTTGATAGATTCTTAACCTCTGAGAATATCATTTTGGATGGCATCACTATAGAATCAGACATCCTCCCAACTGGAGGCTTGTATCACTGGCCAATTTCACTCACAGTTGCGGTGCAGAGCACTCCGAGGAACAAACCATTCTGATTTGAAAAGTTCTGGCTGGATCACCCCAACTTCCTCGAGCTAGTGGAAAAATGGTGGTCCGAACCCCTAGAAGGCAATGGCTCCAAAATGTTTAACCTACAGAAGAAGTTAAGAATCATCAAAGAAAAAATAAAGGAGTGGAACAGAACAATATTTGGGGACATCTTTAAGGAGAAAACCCGGATAGAAGAAAAGTTGGAACAAATTCACAAAGACTGGGCTTCTGGGCACAGTAATGAGGAATATGCCGAGCAGGAGAAAAATCTAACTCACCAATGGCACGATCGGTGCAAACAAGAAGAAACCCTATGGAAACAAAAATCAAGAATCCAATGGTTAAAAGAAGGGGAGCAGAACACCAAATTTTTCCATAGATCAGCTCTAGACTACAGCAGTGCAAACAAAATTCTGGAAATAAAGAATAAAGAAGGGGTACCACTGAAGAATCACCACGACATATCAACATTGCTCCGGGAACACTTCAATTCCATAGCTCAGGAACCGCACTTAGACAGAGAGGAAGCCATCAAGGAACTGCTAAAAGCCATACCCAAATCTATCAACTCTGATCAGAACTGGGCCCTCTGCAGGGAGATCACACTGGGAGAAGTGGAGGAAGCGGTTAATAGCATGCCAAACGACAAAGCTCCAGGACCTGATGGTTTCACCATCAACTTTTACAAGGCATGTTGGCATATCGTAAAGAAGGAAGTGTGGGATGTGGTTGAGGACTCTAGAAGATCAGGATCAATCCTAAAATCCATCAATTCAACCTTTATAGCGCTCATACCTAAGGGAGAGGAAGCCAATACCCCTGAAAAGTTCAGACCTATAGCCCTATGCAATGTCATTTGCAAAATAATATCAAAAGTTATAGCCAACAGATTAAAGCCGATTCTTCCGGGCATCATATCTGAAGAACAATCGGGCTATGTAGAGGGAAGGCAGATATTAGACAATATCCTCCTAGCCCAGGAAATGATCCACACTCTACACTCAAGGAAAGAAACAGGAATGCTTATGCAGCTTGATCTCTCGAAGGCATATGATAAGGTAAGCTGGAGATACCTAGAAGCCATACTGGAAGCTTTTGGTTTTTGCAGGCAATGGATTAGCTGGGTTTTAGCCCTCATCAAATCCTCAAGATTCTCCATCCTTGTTAATGGAGCACCCTCTGAACCTTTCTCACTTTCGCGGGGAATAAGGCAGGGAGATCCTCTGTCCCCATTCCTGTTTGTCATTCTTATGGAAGGTCTCAGCAGAATTATAGCCAAGAAGAGAGCTGATGGAGTCATTAAAGGTCTTCAACCAATAAGAACTCTACTGGCCACCATGCATCAACAGTTCGTGGACGATACAATGTTACATGGAATCCCAACAGTCAAAGAGGCCATGGCTTTCAGGCATATCTTAGATCTTTTTAGTAAAGCCTCGAGAATGGAAATAAATTTCTCCAAATCAACGATTTTCTTTTTCCATACTCATCCAGCTATTCAGGCTCATCTGTCTCAGCTTCTTGGTTTTAGGATAGGCAATCTACCATCGAGGTATCTAGGGGCTCCCCTCACTCTCAAAACTTGGCAGAAAATACACTGGTAGAAGGTGCTAGCCAGCATGGAGAAAAAATGTAAACACTGGACACACAGGGCTTTAAACTTTGTTGACTGTTTAGTTTTAACTAAGACAATGTTACAGGCCATACCGTAGTACCTATTGTCTATGCTACCAGCTCCCAATGGAATTCTTCAGCAAATGAGAAGTATTCAAAGATCCTTCCTTTGGTAGCTTGGAATAAGCTATGAAAGCCGAAATCCATGGGGGGACTAAATCTCGTAGACCCATCAATTGTCAACAGGACCTGTGGTGCTAAACTATGGTGGAGGTGGATAAAAGAGCCCAATCTGCCGTGGGCTAGATTTTGGAAAGAAAAGTACACTCCCAACTGCACTAATCAGGACATGATCAAACTGCAAGAGGTCCCGGAAGGCTCACCCATTTGGAACCTTGCGTGCAATAACCGAAGCATTGTACAGGAGAACGGCTTATGGGAAATCCGCAATGGTAGGATAGCCCTGTTTTGGGAGGATGCATGGCAACAACTCCCAAAACTGGACACCCCTGAATTATCGTCGCTCAAAATCTCAAACCAAAATGAAGGCAAGCACCAAGTCCACCACTATTGGAATCTGGACAATAGGGATCCCATATGGAGGGAATGGATTAGTCTCAGCAGTGACAACCACGACGAAAGAAATGAAAGCACACAACAAATTAATGATAAAATGAAAAAAAGAAAGATACGGATAGCAGAAGAAGCAGACAAGCTAAGATGGGGTTTGAGAGGTAGCGACAACTTTTCATTAAAAGAAGCAAGGGAAATAATGGATAAGGCTGAGCAGGAGGAGGCAGTACCATGGAACAATAAGGTCTGGGACAACCTATTTTGGCAAAAAATCAAGACTTTCCTTTGGCTTCTGATGCGAAACAAAACCTTAACCTGGGATAATTTATGAAGAAAAGGTTTCAGTGTACCTTCAAGATGCCCAATGTGCTTAGCTGAAGAAGAGATAATAAATCACTTGTTCAACTCATGTGAATGGGCAAATCATCTATGGAACTGGGTGGAGGAAATTCTAAGTGATTCCAACAGAGACAGAGGGTCCATTCATAATACCATCCTCAATTGGCAAAATAACTTCTCCAATAACCAAAGGGTCAACAGTATATGGAAAACCATGCCAGGCTTCCTTACATGGACAATTTGGAAAGAGCGCAATAGACAAATATTCTAGGAAGAACACAGAAATATAGAGCACTCTAAAGAAACGGTTTTAACCAACATTCAACAGTTAATTCAAACGAAATGTAAAGTGGATCCTACAGAGAAGATATCAGATCGGGACTTACTCATCCTAAAACGCTTTCGTTTGGAAGCGAACCACAGCAGCACTTCGCCGGGACGCCAACAACTACCAAATTCGGATGCCACCCAGTGGAATTGTCTGCCGGAGGGAAGTCTGAAGCTCAATTTTGATGGTACATCTAGAGGGAACCCCAGAACAACAAGTATTGGAGGAGTAATAAGGAATCAGGATGGCGAAATTCTTCACATATATTGCAGAGAGCTGGGAGAAAGCACGAACAACGAGATGGAGTTCGCGGCGCTTGAGCACGGGCTTAGAATTCTGAAGAATTTGCAGTCTAGCAAAGTGATTGTGGAAGGGGATTCGTCTCTGGTAATCTCAGTGGCCAAGAAGATCTATGCAGGCACCAAAGTAAGTCGAGCCACGAAACACTGGAGACTCGCCAAGGTGACGGAGAATATTGCAGAACTGATGGTCGGAATGAACGGTTTAGTTTTCTAGGCGGTCCGACGTAAGGCTAATGGGCTGGTGGACCACTTGGCAAACTATGGCATGGACAATCCAGACGAGATTTGGGACAGCTGTTAGCACCAGGTGGACTGTCTGGACCTCAAGGAAAGGTGCATATAGCTGGCCAAACAGGACCTTGACGACGCTAACCGGGCTTAACCGGCGAAGACAGGTGCCAAAGGTAAAGCATGACGAAACGGACCAGTAAGGAAAGAAGTGGGGATCGTTGGCGCCGGACGAAAGGATATGCGCAGCGGAGGCAATTATGGCAAAAACAGGCGAAAACAGAAAGGTTTTATGACATGGAAGGGTGCAGAGCGTATCGCTGCCGTATACCAAGAGGAGGGGACACATGGCAGGTACGAATGCAAGGGAATAACAACAACATTCATTTCAGGATCTAGAGACATCCCTCGGGATTCTCGGCCATCCAGGGAAGTTATGGTGACAGGACGACCTCCTCACCTCGTCTGAACGCGGGCAACACGGGAAACCGAATGAGGAATGATTATATATCAGCCAACCTAGGAACCAGCTCCATTGCAATTCCTTCGGGCAACTCTCTGGGGCACCATATCTCTGTGAAGCGTTTCTGCCAGCAAGATCAGGATAGCCGGGGCACCATGAAGGCGGACAGTTGCAGAAGCATCACGACAAATAAGGAGCTCCAGACGGCGAAAAGAATGTATGAGACTCGAACTACAACGAGGAACAAGCTTAAAATCGCGGAGTTGGAAGCTTCGGTCAAGGAGGAAGAATCACAACGCACTGAGGATGACATCGCCGGGGAGGTTAACTGGCTTCTTGATCCGGGCACGGCCTCCAAATGGGCTACCCAGTTCGTTAGAACGCAGGCGGAGAGCTGGAAGGTCAAGACCTTGCTTTCCAAGGCTTTAGAATCCATGGAGGAAGCGCAACAACATTCCAGGCGGGAAGTCCCCATCTCTGATGAGCAACTGAACAACATGCTTGAGATCTACAAGAGTCTGGACGCCAAAATCTCTGCTGTGCATAGTGTGGCGGAATTGGCTAATAAGAAGCTGACGCTGCTCATCAAACTACTAAGGCAGACTCTCAGCCCTGATCCTCTGCTACCTGCTGATCAGCAACCGGCGCTTCCGAAGGAAGTTCATAATTATCACTCCTTGCAGGCTCGGGTCGACAAGCACGTTTTGGAGCAGGGTCTGGATACTCTCAGTAGGTTTGGTAATCCTCCGCAGTAATAGGCTTATGTTATTCTCTTCTTTGCTGCACTTGACAGCAGCGGGTTCCAATCTTTTGCTAATGTGTCTATGTTTACAGTCCACGGTCTAGTAGGGGTCTCTGTTTACGATGTAGTTCTCTGCGTGGCCACCCTGTGAGGTGTGCGGGCAGTGGTTTAGGCAGCTTTGTTCAGGGTCTCAGTTTTGTGCCGGGCCCTCTGGTTTTATCAGGCCTCGATCTGCAATGGCAGATTTTTTGTAATCTATTTTTGTACTATAATACATACTTCTGACTTACACAAATATATTATATATTCTTTATATATATATTATTATTATTATATTATATATATTTATATATATATATATTATATATAGTCACATTCATGATTTTTTTTAGTGACTTGTGGGTTTGCTTATTTTCCCAAGTAGATGGAATATTTGGAAGGGCTATAAGCAAGTTTTGCAAACACTAGATACAAGCCCCCACTTGTGTGTGAATCATCCTTAAATACTTCGCAAATACTTCATTATAGTTTGTTTAGCATTATATTACCACTTGGTATTTTTGTTGAAGTTATGCAACTAAAATACAATGATTGACCTCTATGTACAAAAAATATGGTCTCTAATTTATGGCCTCCAAAATGCAATGTTTGACCTCTATGTACAAAAAATATGGACTCTAATTTTAGGGCTCTGTCGTATGTATTTCTTGTGATTGAAAAATCATAGCTTTTTTTATGCTTAAAAGTTAGAGTCAGATAATGTAAAATTTGTATTTAGATATGTATCAAAATGATGATTCAATATTCACTCCCTCAACCATAGACTCTTGTAATATTGGTGTACAAAAGAAGGGCAAAAATTGCCTCTTTCTAAGTTTCCCTTATTCTAGTTGACCATATCCAACTCCTCTCTTCTAGTCTTTGTGTTTGTCAGCTCATTAAATACTTTATACAATTTAACATTGGAGGAGTTTCAAAATCAAAGGAGGGACACTAGAGTTCACTAAGCAATGTAAAGATGGACTAACTCTTGAAGAAAAAGTGGATGGCAGAAGAGATCCGAGCCATTTCCATGGTGTACAAAAAAATCCCTGCAGTGGCTAGTGACTAACAACCGAGGAGAAGTTAATAAAAGCATGCAACAAAACCTACATTACTTGGCTTTACCCTGAGCAAAAGTGGCATCGATAGTTGGTCAAATCTAGACATCTTGACATAATGGGTTATTGGGGTATCTTTTTAGGATTAAGTTGTTTATTTTATACTAAAATGGAAAGGCTTTAATACTGAAGAAATTAATAAATAAGGATTTTTTTGTTTCTTCATTTCCATTTGTATGTGGATGGGAAATGATGTTTCTTTTGATAATAGGAAGCTTGAAGGAACTTCTTTTTAGGGGAAATTTCCTCAAGCATTTCAAATTTGACTAAATTAACAAGTATGTGCATATAGATATCCTTACCATTTCTTTGTTTATTTCCCAAAGAAGCCAATTACTTATGTATGCAATGTACTTAGAACTTCAAGAGTGTTGTCCTCTCTGTTTATGGTTTTCAAGTATGGGCTTGAACAAGAATATACACTGTTGCAAAAGGCTTCTCAATTTTGTCATGCTCAGTAGCTTATTCATCTCTAGATAGTGAACTTTTGAGGTACGGGCTTGAACAATAACATACACCTTACAAAATGTTTCTTAATTCTTTCATGCTCATTGCTTATTCATCTCTAGAAAATGAACTAAGATAAATTATAACTGTTTATTTGGGATCAGTTTGACATGTTTTGAAATCTTTTTTTATCCACTTGGAAATTCATAACTTGAACAAAGTATCATTGATGCCACTGTAACAATCCACAATTTAAATATACAACTAATTAGATTAATTGGGCAATTTATAATTAACACACATCTTTAAGATAGTGAGTTCGGATATTCCACAACTTGCATTTTTATGTCTATGTTTCGAGTTTAGAACAAGACTCATCCTCAGGACTGAATCTCCAAAGAAGAGAAATAAGGCTATATATATGATATGCTGTACTGCGAAGATGAGGAGCCGAGTAAGTCAAGGTGACTGAGCCGGTCGAAGGCTTTCTGATTTTAATGGTTGTGTAGTCTGTGCTGAATGCAAGCATGATAAATCAGATTCCCTTCTTTGTATCTTAACCCTCATTTTCTCGAGATCACGTACCTCTTTCCAGGTTTCCGCTCCGTACAGGGTAACAATAATGGATTGGAGATTTCTGTGGTGTGGTTTTTGAGATAGTGAGTTCAGATATTCCTCAATTTTCATTTTTATGTCTATGTTTCGAGTCTAGAACAAAACTCATCCTCAGGACTTATGGGGGGCCTTCAGTTTCCAAAGGTGCCATCACCACCAACTACCCTCACCCCAGACCCAAGCCTCCATGATCGTAGAAAATCCATATTTTGGGGAGTACCTACTAGTTGGGTCCTTGGCCCAAATAATATCATCAGCCCTGTTAGAAATTTGGATGTTGGCTTCCTCCAAATCTCCCACAAATCAGAACCAAACCCCACTCCATCTTTCCTCTATTCCTAGGTTCTCGAAAGCCAACCAATGTAGCCTTGGCCAAGCAGGTCGCCCCACCGCCGCAATGTGAGCAAGCCGAGTGAAACCTCCCCGCATCAAGGCCCGATGCATTTCTCTAGGTAGGATGTGAGCATTCCCACTACTAGCCCAAGCGTTTGAGCCAATTCTGACCTGTGAACCATCGCCAAATTTCCATGCCAAAACATCTTTGATAATGTCGAATGAGTGAGCAATGGCTTTCCAAATAATTGAGGCTCCCAGAATGCTTTGATAGGGGCTTTTGATCCATTCTGCAATAGAAAGCGGGGAGATATACTGGCTGTAAAAAAACTCCTTCTAGAGACCGTGAGAGGTTATAATTTTCCAACCCATCTTTGCCCCCAGTGCTTTTGCAAAATCCTAGGGTTCCTTCGGACCCCACCCATCCCATTTTTTAGGTTTTGCGATCTTGTTTGAGCTGACCCATGAAAAAGTACATCCCAAATTTTGTCCCTGCCAAAGAAATCTGCAATAGATCTGTTGAATCATGTGAATAATTCCTTTAGGAATCCAAGCAAGGGACATCCAGTATATGGGGGTTGCCTCTAACACAAATTTTATCAGGGTGAGCCTACCCACTTGAGAGAGCCATTTTTGCTGCCATATGTTGATACGACTTTTAATTGTTGCTAATAGCCACGACCATTCAACAATATGGTATTCATTTGGCTTTAGCCTGAAACCTAAATACTTGAGACCAGAATCCAACTCCTGTCTGACGAATGCAAAGTGCTGGGTAGCAAATCTTTACTCATTTTGCAGACATGAATTGAAAATGATAGTTTATTTGTCATAATTCCTCTCCATACCTGTCGCTTTACAAAACAGAGATAAGATGGACTTGAAACAAGAGGAGTCACGGAAAGATCCATTTAAGAAAATAAGTACATCATCTACAAACAAAAGATGAGAGAGTACAATCTTGTCATTGATCGAGAGCCCTCTCAGGTTTCCGGTTGAGCACACATTTTTTAATAGTCCACTCAAATCTTCCATAATTAGAAGAAACAACAGAGGAGAAAGAGGACAACCCCTATCTAAGCCGTCTTTCAGCATGGAAGAAACCCGAAGCTGCCTCATTAATAAGGACACTAAACGACACAAAGGTGAAGTAACACATAATCCAATTGATAAAAGGATGAGGGAAACCAATGTGTGTAAGAATGAGATGAATGTAGGACCAAATCACATGATCAAAGGCTTTGGAAAGGTCAATCTTGAGGATAACAACCTTTTTGGAAAGGGATTTGATCGTCTGGAGCACTTCTTGAGTAGTACCAATCACTTCATGTATCTGGCGATGACTGAGAAAGGCAAACTGTTCCTTGGAAATCATCCTCGAAAGGATAGGCTTGATGCGAAGGGCTATAATTTTGGAGATAATCTTGTAGACACAATTACAGAGAGAAATGGGCCTAAAGTCATCAAAATTAAGTGTCATGTCCACCTTAGGAATGAGGGCCAGGAAAGTCGAGTTGAAACCCTTTGACATCCTCCAAGATAACCGACATTCCTCAATGGCCAGTAGAAGGTCTTGCCCAATGAGATCAAAAAGAAATTATAAAATTCCATGGGCCAACCATCCGACCTTGGGCTCTTGTCTTTGCTGAAGCATTTCAAAATAGCTTCCAATTCCCACAATGTAAGATTTAATGCCTCCTCTTCCTCCTCCTCAACAAACCTAGGCATAACCTTTGCAACCCGAAGGATCTCAATGATGGAGGTCCCCCTTGGATCCTTGTAGATGTTAGAAAAATGTCGAACCCTCGTTTCAGCAAGCTGAAAGAAAGAACTGGCCTCTCTACCTAAATGACCCTTCATCTCCCAGCTCATATTAATAGATTTTCTCCCTCTGGCGAACTGCTGAAATTATTTTCTGTTCTCGTCACCCACCTTTAACCATAGCACTCTGCTTTTTAGGCGCCAGTTTTCCTCATTCCTTCACAACAACCTGATCTTGTCTTTCTCCAATTTAATAAATGGTCTTTTTCTTGAAGAGAAGAGTAATTGGACAACCCCAATGACTCAAGATGTTTTAGCTCCTTTCAATCTTATTTAGCTCCTTTTCTGCTTGGACTTAGCCCATCTAATAATTTTCTATTTTAAGCAGGCTAAGTTGTTTGATATAACCATTGTTGGAGGGGGACCAGAAACCTGATTGTAGTGAATCCAATTTTCTCGGACGATATCAAGGAATTCCTCCTCATTTAGCCAAGAAGCGTTAAATTTGAAAGGCAAGCCAGGTTTGAAATTAACATCCTCAATTTCTAAGAAAATCAGTGAATGATCACAGTAGCCCCCTGAACCCACCCATTATCGGATGTGAGCAAGGTAGTTAAGCAGGTGGGTCTTGATTAGGAAGCGATCGAGCCTTCTAGCCAAGGCATTGACCCTCGTTCTGCGGTTCCGCCAGGTCGGCATGATACGTGCCATGTCAATGTTTATCAGGTTGTGGTCATCTAACGAGTTCTAAAAAAAACCTATTAAATTGTCCGACTGAGCTCTATGCCCCCAAGATTCCGTGAGCCCAAGTGACAAATTGAGGTCACCACCAATAAGAAGGTTCTCAACTTGCATAAAATCCACCTAGAGTAGGTTCTCCCAATAAACCTCCCTATTCTGGTAGGGCCCATAGATGTTTATGACCCTCAGGGGGATATTGAATGAGATGGAGAAGATGTCTGCTCCCAGAAAACCTTTACCACCCCAAGCAATTGCAACCTTAATTGATTTGTTATTAAACCCAAGGCACAACCCCCAGATCTCCCTCTTACATCCAAAAAAAAGAATACCCAATTTGACAGAAAGGATTTTAGGGCTTTATTGATAAGGTAACCATATCCTAGGGTTTCTTGCAGTAAGAGGACATCCAATATTTCTGACAAACACAGTCTCTGCAACGCCAATTTTTTATCTGGGCTAACCAAACCCTCGCAATTAAAAGAAAGGCACTTCATGGGGCAACCTTTGCAAGGTTCCCCTTTTCTATAAGGACCTGATCTATGGGAGACTGAATACCTGAAGCCACTTCTATGCTGACCCTCTTGATAGCTTTAGATAAGCGAGATTGTCTGCTCTAGGGGGCCTTTGGGGGTAATTATGGATGAGGGTCCTCTTTCAATCTGAAAGAGTGCAGGGTGGGAGGTAAAGAGCATAGGTATGAGGGGCGCCAGAGGCCTTGTTCCTCTTGGAATCTTGAGAAAGGACATCCTAATCAAAGGCATGAGGGGTACAAAGGGAAGGTGAAGGAACAGAAGCCATAGGATAGATAATAGGCTCAATTTGCTGACCTCAAAAACTAGACCCGACATACAAGCAGAAGATGAAGAAACATATAATAGACAATCTTTTGTAAATAGAGGATGGGAAGGAGAAGAAGTACCAGAAAATAAGGTTGAATCTCTGGTATGCGCTCTGGTAATCGGTACAACAGAGGTCTAGGTGTCCATCTCAGACCGCACCGCTCCAACCACCCTCAAATCCTGTGCTGACTCCTCCTCTAGAGCAATTTGTGCACATTCGTCCCTCGTCTCAGTTTGAGTACCCGCCGAGGCAAATAATATTGGAGGACTTGTCCTACGCCCAATTATCAAGGGGAAAGTTTTGTATAGATGGCCAACCTCATGGAAATGCCAACATCTGAAGGGGATGCCCTCATAATCCAACTCCTTCCATCTGATAATGTCCCCCATTTGAAAATGGTAGCTCTCCACAAGACCCTCACGATGTCCAAATGGATGAGAATTATGGCCATTGCCAGGCATCTAGAATCCATATAAGTTCTGTCATGGTCAAGGTAAATCCCCAAATCATCCCATATACATCTGAAGATGTCTTCTGACCAGAACTGCAATGGAAAACCGGATAGTCGAACCCAAATTGGCATAGCCCCCAAATTTTCCTTTTCTAGATCAAAGAGAGGTGACCAACATTTTAGCAGGATGGAGGTCATTTCTAAATGCCAATAATGCGTCAGCACCCAATTCACCTGCTCTGGATCCAGAAAGATTAGGGGGCTACAAAATGGCTTGACCGGAAGGATTCCCTCCTTGGAAATTTGTGGACTCGAAAACAGTGGCTTGGTGCTCATCCCAACGATGGTTTACAATGGCATGAATTTGATGTTGGGTCTGTGGTTTTCTCCTTTTTCTTCATGTCCTTGTTGTCTCAGCCCAACTTGATACTTAAGAAATTCCCTTCTATAATGTGGATCCCCACATTCCCAACATTCTAATTGACATAGATCCTCTATCTTTCCTTGTCCTTAGACACCAACTCCTTTAGCTCTACTACTAGTCCTTTTTAAGTAGGGATGACCCCTACGTTCTTTTGTAGCAACCCAGAGGTTGCACTAGCAATCCTAGCAACCTTTTTTGTCTTCCTTAGGATTCATATTGGTGTCCCCTTTTTCTGCTTACACCCTCCTTGGGGGATTCCTTCTTTATATTTTCATCAACCACCATTTTCCTTTTCATATTCATCATCCTTTGGACCTGTTTGGCCAAACTAGTGGTTGTTGCCATAATGGTGGGTTTCCACATGGCAACTTCTGCTTGAAGCAAAGGATTGAGCTCATGCAGGAATCTTTCAGCTTGACGTTTCTCATCTGCCATATAGTCCACATGATATACCAATGCATAGAATTCAACTTCATAGCCTTCGATATATCTACCATTCTGTCACATTGAATGGAAAGCCCTTATTTGTTGGTGTTTGTATTCCTCTGATAGGTACCTGGTTCTTAAGGCTTCCTCAAACACCTCCCATGTAACTTGCGATGGGTGACTTTCATCTTCTCTTCTTCATTTACCCACCATAATAAAGCTTCTCCTTTTAGTAGATTCATTACTATTTTGGTTTTTTCCCTTGAAAAGTATGCCTTAAAGCTAATTGCTCCCTTGACACCAATTACCCAAGCTTCTGCTACTAAACCCTCTTCTTGACCTGTGAGCTCCGGTAATTTGGATTTTTGGACTTCTTTCATAATATTGAGGTTTATTTGTCTATCTTTGGCATTGAATTGAAAATTTAAGTCTTGTCTTTGTTTTTGTTTCGACTCACTTCTTTGACCTTGATCATTCCTTTGAATTTGGCCTTGGCTGGTGACCCAATCCTTAAAGATGGTTGTCATTTCCCCAAGGGAACGTAATATGGCTTGCTCTGCTAGGGTTCAATCTCTATAGTGGCTCGAGGTAGGGTTTCCACCTCAAGGGTGACTTGGGTTTTCCTTCGATTATTAGGAGCCATGATTCCTCTGTAGCGAACCAAGTTGAATTCCAGATCACTTCCAGTGTTACATTTATACAAAAGTTCACACTTACACAAAATAGCACATTGCAGCCATATAATAAGACAATTAATAATCATAAAAGTTAAACATTGTTAATGTTTCAAAATGCTTTTTAAATTTAATTGCAATTGCCACTATATATACTTCAATTTGTTTCTATAATTATCTAATTTACCTTTCCACAAAGCAAATGAAATGCTCTTCTTTTATCTTTACTATACATTCAAACTTCTTATTAGATTCTATCAATAACTACGTACATTCCAAATATTATTATTAACTATATTGAAAATATCATTCAATAATTACAAATCAACCATGAAATTCATAAAATTCACAAGTTCACAATTTGTCAACTATAAATAATCAATATATACAAAATACTCCAAAAACAATTTGTGAAATTTCTCTCTACAATCATAATTTAATTAACTCACTTATAATATCACATAAAATAATTAAAATTTTAATCTTCTATCAACCATTTTATTAATCCAGAAATATATATGTAAAATCCAGAAATATATGAGAAACTAAATATTATTTATATATTACTTTACAATTTAGCGAGCATTGAATTGCACATCGTTTTTCTTTAAACTCAATTTAAAGTATTCAACCATACTTCAACATTGCAAATATAAAAATAAAGAAAAACCAAGCTTACCCAAAAAAAAACAAAAAACCACTCATTACAAGTGTAAAATCTTGGTTATTTTTTAACACGACGGTAGGTTATATAAAATTGTTAGGTTTAACTTGGACCACATGATAAAAATTGATGAAGCCACGTGAATCCCTTCCTTCTTTGCTCTATCAACCCTACTACCCGAGCTTAAGAACATGTTATCAAAGCCACGTGAATCCATTCCTATTTTGCTTCTACCCATAGATCTATTGGCCAAAGCAAAGCCTAAAGCATAAAAATCCTTCTTATATTAATATATAAATATATCAAAATCTTAAACTAAAACTAATACTTAATAAAACAAACATAAAAAATAAAAACTTAAATTACATAATATTGAAATATAAAAATAATGTTTTTTTTGGAAAGAGAGTTGGTTATAAAAATCATAGAGACTTTTCACAAGGTTAATATTCCACTTTGCACATGGATCTTAACTAAGATTTTTATGTCAAGGTTCATAGGCCTCAAGGTTGCAACCTTGCTCTCATACCATATGTAACAACCCATAATTTAAATATACAACTAATTAGATCAATTATGCGATTTATAAGCAACATACATCTACTCATCTAATTAGCATAGAATTTCGAAAAATATGAGCAGAAACAACTTACACATGTAGCGATGATATTTCTTATTTGTGATTTCAGAGTTGAACACTATTTGAATCCTGCTAACTACAACAAAATTTTGGGGACGTCTCTCCACCCAATCGTAAGCTTAGTTGCACATAATCTTTCTACAAGTAGCCACCCTCGAGCCCTCAATCAATGTACTATTGTTTCACAATACTTTTCTCCCAAGAAAATGGATGAATCCCATCCTCCTCATTCCACATGTCAACATGCAACTACTTTATTTTAAGTTTTACTTAATTTAATATTTCTCTTAATTTACCTCTTTCTTAATTTATTATTTTTTACTTTTTATTAACTTT
>APFE031460142.1:34592-49646 GCA_000404065.3 Pinus taeda | reverse complement strand
TTAATATTATATTATATTATTTATTATTATTATTAAGGGACATTACAACCACTCATAAAGGCCATAGAAATCATAGTGGTAGCTATACACTTGAAATCGGAGATGACTATGTTGCAAGTATTATAGGCTACGTATTTTTAAGTCAAATTTGTTACTAGGAGGATTGTTTGTTTCGGATTTTGCTCATGGATGGATGTTGTACCTATTGTAACAACGAATGTGTATTAATTATAATGAGCATTTTTCCATAATCTCGAAGGTGGATACTTCTGGTCGGAATTACATATTTTTCAGGTGCAAAACATCACAATATTGTTTAGTATGTTTCTTATTGTATTTATTACACTTTACATAAAAGCATTGAATGATTGTTTGCGAGTAATTTTTATGAATAATTGGGTGCTTTTAATTTTACAAGAAGCAAGAAACTAGAATATGTTGACCTAGTGAGGAACTCTTCTTTTTCCAAGAGCCAATACAATTATTTACTTTCAAGAAATGATGTAAATCTTTGATGCACAATTGGCTGATAAGAAAAAATCATGGATGTTCACATCTCTCACCTTGGCAAACCTTTTAGTCTATCTCATATTTCAGACACATATCATTTGTAACAAAGTTACTAGCTCAATATGTTATGTAGGAAAGTAACTATGAATTCCAATAAGAAGTGAATCGACAACCTTTTAACTATTTGTGGTATTTGACAAACAATATGCCTTATTCCCTGTAAGAACATTTTCTCATGGCTAAGAGATCATTAACAAAATTGTTAATAACTATCACTCATTATCAAATGGAAAGTATATCTATCACATAAAATAATTTCCATTACAAGTATAAGTGATCAATAGAATGGGAACATCTAACGAGGTATATGTTAGGGTGAAAATATAGATAACAAATTCTAAGTACTATTCAATATTTTGTTGGCACTGTCTCACCATTTACTCTATAGAAATGTGAAATTGTCGTCTGAAACATTTATATTTTGATTGTTTTCCAGTTTTCTTTTGTAATTGGCATGTTTCTTGCTACTAACAAATTTATGGTGGATTTTAATTTTATATTTTGTGATATGTAATGTCAAAGCATAAGTCAACTCAAACTTTTAACTATTCTTATCCCACAACATTTGAGAGTTTAGTTACCGATCTTTTGGAAACTCTAGCCAAGATGTCATCATCAAAAGAGGAGGAAATTAGATTGAAAGAGTATAATGGGGATGTTTCCAAACTTACTCCAGCAAATAAATTTCTTAAGGGATTATATTCCTTTTACCTTTAAACGAGCCAACTTTAAAGAGGTTATCTACATAAGGAAGTCCTTTGAGATGTTAGAGGTAAATTTGTTTGGTGCTTCTTATTTAAATAAGGACACCCCTTACATTTTTATGCCTAAAAATGCAGTATGTTAAATTGTCGGGAAAGGGAAAAAATAAAGCAAGCATTCTTGCGTTTTCTGTTTTGTAGGAAGCATGTGAAGAATTAAGATCCAATCCTCCATTTTTGAATTTGTTGGAAGCTTTTCAAAAAACAAGTAAACATATGAATGTTGGCATCATCCGTGGGGATGCTCAAAAGCTTGATACACTTCTTAAACTAGTAAATGTCAAAGGCATGGATGGGAAAACAACTTTATTGCATTTTCTTGTTTAGGAGATCATAAACGCTAAAGTTGTAGGTGTTGCAAGCACTAATTAACAATATCTTACAAATTCTACATATAAAAACATAAATGATAAATTCTACCATAGAAAACTTGGGTTGCAGGTTCTTGCTGGCTTGAGTACAAAATAGTCTAATGCAAAGAAGGCAACAAGAATGGATTCAGATGGGTTGTCCAACTCTGTGTCAAACAAGAAGCCAACAAGAATGGATTCAGATGATAAATTCTACCACATAAAACTTGGGTTGTAGATTCTTGTTGGCTTGAGCACAAAATAATCTAATATAAATAAGGCACAAGGAATGGATTCAGATGGTTTGTCTAACTCTGTGTCAAACAAGAAGGTAGCAGGAATGGATTCAGATGGGTTGTCCAATTCTGTGTCAAACCTTGCAAGAGGGTCTGGAAAGTTAAGAGATATTTTGCAAGTGATAGGGGATGGGACAATAAATGAGAGTTCTACACAGGGAAACTTTTTAAAGTCCATGTCATCATTTTTGCAAGAAGCCGAGGAGGATACATCTCAAATACAATAAATTTAGACCTCGAAACAAAAATTTGAAATGTGTCCTTATTAAAATCCTCATGTGCAACTCTTAACTTGCCCGACTCTTGACTTGCCCGGTAGGGACTATTGTTGCCTCCAACTCTTGTTACTTATAGTGGTTTTATAAAAGTTTCACAAGGTTTGAAAATCCTTTAACTATATAGGTAGCGTCTAGCCTTTAGGCTTGAATGCTTTTCAAATGTTGGTCAAACAATTTGTTTTCCATTGCATAATATATTTTTCCCATCGCATCAAATTCAATAAACAAATTGAAGTCTATAGTTTATTACAATTTTTTAATATATTTTTATTTGTATTTTTTAATTTTAGAAAAAATTTGGGTCAATTGCAAAATTAAGAGGTTCAATTTTGTTTTTTGTTTTTTTTCTCATAATTTGGTGATACATGTTTGGGTGAGATTGTGATTTCTTATTATTTAAAATGCATTTTTGAATGCATAAATGAAATCAGCACACTGAAAAACCCTCAGGGCACTTTAACTTTGCAAATTAACTTATTATTCTTAAAAATCTCTACCGGCTTTAATCAATGAAATTAAGTATGCTCTGGGCTTGGGAAAGAGGACCAACAATCAAGCATAAATGTATAGTCTCTTTCAAGGCCTATGTATCTCTAACGAAAAAGGGAGCACATATATAATCATCCTCGATGATTATCTCATTATTATCTTATATCTCTGAGAAGAAGGATCACCAGTGGAGAATTCTTTATCTCAGATCCTCTAGAGAATCAGAGGCATGATAAAGTATTTTCACTCTAAAGTAGTCTTTCACATTCTGATGGAAAATAATGAGGAAGTTGATTTGGAAGGAAATAAGGTTTGCACCCTGATTGAAGGTTTTTTGGTGGTTAATGACATTGTCAGTTATCATCATATTCCCTAAATTTCATAACCATTTGGCTTAGGATCTCCCTATCTTTTAGTTTATTACAATTTTTTAATATATTTTGTTTGGGTAATAATATAAGAGGTTCAATGTAATTAAAAGATAGTTTTTTTTTCTCATAATTTGGTGATACAAGTTTGGGTGAGATTGTGATTTCTTATTATTTAAAATGCATTTTTGAATGCATAAATGAATTCAGCACACTGAAAAACCCTCAGGGCACTTTAACTTTGCAAATTAACTTATTATTCTTAAAAATCTCTACCGGCTTTAATCAATGAAATTAAGTATGTTCTAGGCTTGGGAAAGAGGACCAACAATCAAGCATAAATGTATAGTCTCTTTCAAGGCCTATGTATCTCTAACGAAAAAAGGAGCATATATATAATCATCCTCGATGATTATCTCATTATTATCTTATATCTCTGAGAAGAAGGATCACCAGTGGATAATTCTTTATCTCAGATCCTCTAGAGAATCAGAGGCATGATAAAGTATTTTCACTCTAAAGTAGTCTTTCACATTCTGATGGAAAATAATGAGGAAGTTGATTTGGAAGGAAATAAGGTTTGCACCCTGATTGAAGGTTTTTTGGTGGTTAATGACATTGTCAGTTATCATCATATTCCCTAAATTTCATAACCATTTGGCTTAGAATCTCCCTATCTTTTAGTTTGAATTTGATGAGTTGGATTGAAGTTAAGGTCTTTCCCCTCTCCCTCCCCTTTTTCTCCTTTACACCTTTCAAGACTCCCTCCCTCTTTCCCTTCTTCCCTTCCCCTCCTCTTCCTAACCCCTCTCCCCACCCCTCTCCTCCCTTTCTCCCTATCCCACTTCCCTCTTTCTTTTCTTTTCCCATCCCCCTCCCATCATTAGTTTTCATGTCTCATTTTTGAGGCATTGTCCTTTCTCTTTATGGAAGGTGGTGGTTGGGGTTATTATCACCCTTCAAAATCTTAAGGAACGTGGCATCTAAATGATTATGTTATCATGCAGGTGATTTTTATACATCGTCGCACACTCGGACTTGCTTCGATGCTATGCCATCTTCTTAGAATCACCTTCATCACAGATTTATGATGAATTCTCTTAGATATCACACATGCAACATTAATGGGAAAATGATGCAATCTGTGTGGTTTGATAAGCATAATGGAATTAAATGGACAACAATCCCTCCTCTAGATTCATTCATGAAATATTTAGCCTCGGGAATTCATTTTCCTCGAAGGGTGAAGATTAGGTGTGGGTTCTTATTTGAGATTTCAATCATGGCGTCTAAATGTGAAATTTTCAGGCTCTCTAAAGAGACTCTTCTCAAAGTTTAGGTCCTTTCGTTGGCAATTGGCTCATTGTGGGTGAAACATTTATGTTCGTGGGTTGTTTGGCGTAGATGGATTTGAGGTTCGTAAGGTTCCTTGGCCATTGCTGAAAATAACAACAAGAAATGTTAAAAATGGCATCAAGAAAAAATCCTAATTTAATTTTTACTGAATTAAATTAGGAATTAAATTGTAATTCTAATTCTCATAGCAACTTGTAATAGTTAACTAAGTTAATTTGACTTAGTTGGCTCAGTTAATTCGAGTTGGGAGTCTATCTAGAGTCATGTAGAGTGGTTCCTAAATTTTAGGGGTCTAGGTTGAATTCTTTTGAGTTGTAATTATTTAATTTAGTTTAACCGAGTTAAACTCAGTTAAACTAGTTCCAACTAATGGAGGAATTAGCGGGAGATCCAATAATGGGGTGTAACTTGCAGTAGTGGGGTGTAACTAGCATTGCTCAACCAATAAACTGAAGATTCACTCATAATTAACTCATGCATGTCAGGTCAGAGAAAGACCCAGTTGAGATTGGAGTTCAGGGACAATGTGCTATCAGTTGTAAAGTCATCTAAATTAAATAGATGGTGCATGGAATCAAAAGAAGGCCTAAAATAAATCATTCCTTAATTAGAAAAATCACTAATTTTAGCCATTCGAATTGCCTTTAAAAGGAGGAATGAAGGCACAAGTTTAATCATTGTTTTGGTGAGCACTAGTTAGTGAGATCAAGCAATAGGAAGCACAAGTTTGTGCATGAAGCTTGTGAGAGAAAGGTCTGCTAAGAGAAGCTTGTGCATAGGTTGGTAGTAAGACAAATTGAGATAGTGCAGTGGTTGCTTGGGCTTGAGCAAAGCATTGTAATCTTCTCATATTTTCTAATTAATGCAATATACAGACAACAATGATTTTTATTTGTGCCTTTCCACATAAAACTATTGTGTTATGCGTGATTGAATTCTTTCTCTTTTATGCTTCGAGATTTCATCGATCAATTATTGTTTCCGTTGATTAGTAGAGTAGATTCAAGTCAATTGTTTTAGCATATTACAATATGCAGTTTGAATCTAGAAGGAATTTCTACAACCATCCCTTGGTATATTGTGCTCACCAATTCATTTCCAGTCCCTGCACTCTTGTCGGAAGGTAATTATACTTATCTAGTAAGGGAAAATTGCTTCTACTAAAAGGAAAGTTTGAGTTGATCTGTTTAATCTCTAAAGAGTTGACAAATATTTCACATCGTTTTCCTATTGGTTATCTTTGGAAGTTGAATGTGAAGGAAATATTTAGAGTTTTCTGCGCATCTTGTTTGTGCTCTGAGATCTAGGATATTGTTTGTGAAAGAATGGGATGCAAAGTTTAGAACCCTTGTGGTGCTTTTGTTGATAACATGCTGAATTTAGCTATTTATGGGTGGTTGTCTTCGCCTCGTCTCTGTAGTAGGCTCAACCTTCTCTAGGTTTATTTATGCAAGATGTCCTCTCCACCTTTGAATTCCTCCTTAGAGGATTTCGTTTACTCTATGTGTTTATCGACACATGAGGCCTTGCAACAGGCTATGGATGACCTCCAATCAAATTTTTGTGAGATGTACCAGGCCCAAGTTGAGATGGAAGATCGAAATTTGGCAGTTCAACAACATATTTTGAGAATGGAGGATGAGATAGATGCACTAAGGTCAATAACTGCAGACCTTCAATTGGATAGAGACCCTGTTGTTGTGCATAATCAGTTTCCAGAGGGTTTCCATGCTAGATATAGATATGAATTTGCCTGCTAATGAATTCGAGTGATCAACATGTAGTTTTATGAGGTTTTGTTTAGTAGGCTTGCCTCATTTTGTCTTTGTCATAGATGTGTAGTTCTCTATCTGTTTCTCAATGTCACTATGTCAATAAGAAATTTCTATTTGGATGCATCTATCTCTATAGGAAGATTCTATATCGCTATAAGCTTGTAGATAGAGGATATATGTCTCTTTGAGAAATATGAAAATATGTACTTCCTATGTATTTGCTGCAACGAGACGCAAACTTAATCTAATTATTATTCATTTTTGTCAAAAAAAAATCTCTACTGTATTTGACAAATTGATTGGAAAAAAATCCCCAAAAAAGTCCCATTATTTTATTGAATAGACTACGCTTAATATTATAGAGTATTTTGGTCGCAATTAAGTTTTCAAAATGTGGGTTGTACTAGTTGAAACAAAATATGGTCAACTTTGTTGAATTTGTGTATTAAAATTTTATTAGGTATATTGTCTTCTAAACTGCAAAAGTAAAAACAAATTGCAACAAAACATACTAAAACCAATGAAGAGATTTAAAGAAATATTACCCTTAACAAACTTCAATTTGCATGTCCACCTAGGGCTCCAACCTTGCTTTTTCCAAGTGCAGCATTCAATCAATAACAATTATGGTTGCATCGTTGGCTTCTGAAGAAGCTTCCATGAACTCTAACTATTGAGTGTGCTAAGTGCTGAGACTCACTTTTATGGCTAGAGAGAGGCCACAAAGGGAGACGTGCTCAAAATATCTTCTATTATTCTGATCCGAACTTAAACAGGAACGCAACAACTTACAGATATAATCATAAAAAACTTACAGATATAATCATAAACACAGAGATGCGGCAGAAAAACACTTCATTTAAGTAATGGAAAAATACTGAACTATGCTTACAAACATAATGGAAATAAGATAGCTCGGGCGATGTTACCTTATCTCTGAGGAGAGATGTGGTGGCTACATGCCTCTGAACTGTGTTACAATGAGGCTCAAAGGCCTATTTATTATTGAGAAACAATGGAAAACCCTAAACATCCAAAAACCTAGCCCTAGGAGATGAAGTGCCAAAACTGTGGTGTAACATCCCTCCCTTAATAATAAATAATAAATAATAAGAACTAATAAAAATAATACAAAAATAATAATTAATAACAATAATAATAATAATAATAAATAATAATAAATAAATATAATAAAAATAAAAAATAAAAAAATAAATGATGAGTAAAAAAAATATAATAACAATAGCAATAACCAAAATAACAAATAATAATAAAAATAAAAAATAGTAATAACCAAAATAACAAAATAGTAATAACCATAATAAAAGAAGGAAATTATCCAAAAAGAAGAAAAGAAAGTTAAAAAAATCAAAGGAAAGTAAAGAAAAAAGCAGCATGTAGACACATGGAGGGGTGCATGTGGTTCCCCTTCTGATATGTTGTTCTATTTAATGAACGGTGGGGAAGATGGGGGGGTTCGATGATTCCTCGATCTTCCATACTATGGTGTACTAAGACAAAGGAATACTGGCAGTAGTAGTTGATTGAGGGCTCGGGGTGGCCAGTTGTAGCAGAATCCTGCACAATTGAGCCTACGGTTGGGAGGAGAGTCGTCCCCAAAATCTTGTAGTCACTTCGCAGTTTAAAAGTACAGGTATAATTTCATTAAAAATTTGTTTTTTTTCTTTTTGACATTAATTTTAGTTATACTTGTGCTGTTACATATGGTATCAGAGCTTTAATCGTTAGGGCCTATGGGCATCCGGAATTATACTGTGTTGGAAATTTTAACTTGACTTGTTGAAAAGTACAGGTTGATTACTTGGAGGATGCGACATAAAATTTTTTTCCCTCATCGGATCTTGTGTCAGACCAGCCATTTTTGGCTTGCTTTAATATAAACTTGAGCTAAATTGCTGACTGCTAAGCTGTTTTTGCATTAACTGTGGTCTTATTTTAGTTTTGTACAGGTCACTTTTTATACTTTCTTATTTGCTAACCTTTACCATCTTCTTTACCATTTATATGTTACCGCCAGTTGGAATAATGCATATATGAGTAGGCATGGCTTTTCTTTATGTGCATGACGGTGCATGACCTGCAGACCGATCATTCTTCTTCTGTCTAACATTTGCTCTATTTTCATTTGCGCACCGTGTAAGCCTTGTTTTCTGTCTATTGCGACCATTAATCCCACCTTTGCATGCGCTGAAACACGGCAAACAAGCCTACTCGTCCTAACAATATATGTCAATGTGTGTGCGTTGAACAATTTCCCTCTTTCACTTTCAGAATTGTCTCTCTGTGGCAATAGTAAACGCCGCACTTATCTTTTTGGCAAATTTAAAATTGTATTTGAAATTGTACTTCCTCTTTGTGCATGTTCGAGAGTTTAACGCAAGTAAACCACGTTTGAGTATCAAGTTTTGACAAATTTCTAAATAGGTTCTCTATGAGAATCGCAGAAGTGACATGTCTCAGGAGTCGCGAAGTATGCCCTGTAAATTTTTATTTGATTTATTTGCACCTTTGGAATTTAGGCGGTCATTTATTCAGGAAAAATCAGTTTACAGTAAGTTATATTCAGTTAATTGTGTTGTTGCATCTTTTCTTTGGTTCTGTGTAAGGGCTTACTCGAGGTACTAACTACCTGGGGTAGAAAGTTCAAGGAATTTAAATAATTTATCGATATTTTTTTTTAAAAGTGTGACTCCTTTTCAGCGTAGCTTCACTTCACCTGCACCTAGGTCGCATTTCTATCATGGATTTTTCCCTCTACCCCTGTAAAGTTTTATTATAACTGTAAAGTTTTATTTCAGTTTGCATATTTCATATTTTATAAAATATTGGAGCAAAATTTAGTGATATTTATAATTTATTTCAAAATTCCTGGAAATAGTTTAAATTTGTATGTGACAACGGTTGCTTTTGGAAATGGACAGAATAGTGACTCATTACCTGGTAATTTCAAAGGGTTATTGTAGATACCACTAACCTTTGTGTTGCAGGGAGATCTGAACATCCTTGAGAGTTTTTGTCAATTTCCTTGATTCTTGGGTCAAACTTGATTCCCCTGGCCGCAAGCTTCTAAGGCTTTAATCTCGTCTTTCGGATTTTTGCTAACATTCATAATCTCTACAGGGGTTTTTCAACGAATTTTTGGAAGGACGCGGACCTTGCAAGCCTCTAAACGCTAGTTCCATATTTATTTCAGGTTGTGGTCTTGCAGGGCTTATATTTTGTTTTAGTTTATTCCAATACTTTATGAGCCTAGTTCAATGGATCTTGTGAGTTTGCTTCAACGAACAGGGGCACTGCCAAATCACCCCTTCAAGAGAATCCCACAAAGTTACTGGAAAGGAGGGAAGTGAATGGTAAAAAGTTAAAAAAACCATATTCTATTTTGTGTGTGCCCTGAACGCGGGGTAGCCGTAACCCTATCTTTACCACAGCCTGTCTGAAAATTGTTGCAATAATGGTTGATAATATATTGGCATATGGGAGCATTGATCTATGTTTGTAGATGCATATTCATCACTGCATGAGTGATTTCAGATCTTGTCACTTGAAATTTATATGAGCTGTTAGTATGGGATGTGCATAAGGTTGTTTACTATATGTTTGACAAAATGCTCCAACAATTTTTTTGTGTCTGCACAACATTATTGATCTAAGGCATGTAAGCTGGTTATGAATTCATAATTGATAGCTGGTAAATCATTTTTGGAATGCCTGGAGACAAATGTTTTCTTCTGGCACAAGGCACGCACTCTAAATCTGGGCTCATGATCTTAACAAATTTGACATCTAGTTTGCACACTAACTGTTTGATAAATTATATGAACATATTCTCTCAGTATTCTGATAACAGTTCTCAAATTCAACAAATGTATGTTGTTCCTATAGGTGAAAGACCAGCATGTTAACTTCCTTTTGCATTTTTTTTATGACAGCCAACCCTGAGAATTAAAGTTGTTTGCAACTTTGGGTAATTTTAATCTGTATTAAGTTATTAACGACCACTCTGTCTCACTGTCTGCTTTTAACCCTTCTGAAATATCTCCCTCTCTTCATATAGTTTGACTTTAGTTTAATTTGTTTTGTGCGCTGTGGGTAAGGCTTATGAATATCGATGTTTTGTCGAGTCTGGAGGTCAAGAACAATTCGACATAACTTTCTAGTCCCTCTGCTTTCTTAATCCAAGGATCATTGTCGATTATGCGTCATGATTGATTTCCTTTACTGTGGAAACTGTCATAATCATGGTGCAGGTGTCTTGACAATTTACACATCATTAATTTTGGTAATTCTGGCATTTATAAGCGTGTTTAAGAATTGTCTGTGAGGTCAAGGCATGAGTACCCAGGCGATTATTTGGATTTAATTCAATTATATCCTTTCTTGTTCTTTCTTTTGGGGTTGTAATGTTCAGATGTTTTGTTTCAGAGTCGGGAAAATCTTGTTCACTTGTAGGTGCTACTTCCCCTGTTTTCTCTGGAATTTACAGGATTTTACTGTTCAGTGCCGCTATTGAAGATCGGTTGCTTTCAATGAGCGAGGTTTTAAATTTTGCTTTAGTTTCTTAAAGTTTGGTCAGATACGTTAGGTTTTGAAAGACTTCAGAACTCAATCAATTGTATTTTCAGCAGAGCACTTTTCACTTTTTTAGAAAACGTATTTAAAAGTACTTATGTTATCAGGTTCTTGCAGACATAGCTCAGGTTTGCCCAGACCCTGAACATTTACTTGCATATGTTTAAATTCTCAATTTTACTTGAGCATAGGTTTAAACTATCAAAAATGCTATTCTGTTATTGAGACTTACGTATATCTTTTTTCAATATAGGTATGTTTATGCATTTATTTGTGACTATTTAAATTTCCGGGTATTGTGAGTAATGTAATATAATTTTATATGGTCCATATTTTTGAGACTTCTAAATATTATTCTGAAAAATTCAAAACTTTTCCGAACCTTCCCCTCTGAAACTGCTCAACTTTTCAAACCTGTTAAGTATGGCAAAGAGTACTTCAAGGGCCATGTTTCCCAACATAAGTTGCTTAAATTCACGTGGTACCTCTGTTCAACAGATTATTGTTGCAATTTGTATATTTTTGGTCCATTTACACTACAATATCATGTTCTGTATGGTTTCTTCGTTGCTGCGAAGGACACATTCATAATACACGTTAAAGTTTTCCTTTAAATTGTATACATCTTTGACTCTCCACAAATAATCTTGCTATTTCCAAAATTAATCTGTATGACATTCTAAACTAAATTACACTTTGGTCTTCAGTCAAGGTTGCAGAATTCTTTTTAAAACGTAAGCAGCCCATTTGATTTGCTTTCTGTGATGACTACTTGTCTACTGAATGTTTGAATGGATAAATCAGAAGCGAGTTGTGATGAATATCATAATTCTGTGGATTATAACCAGTTTAACTGGAAAATCTACATGTGTTTTAGATACGTTTTTTTTTTTTTGCAACTTTATTTTGCCAGTGGGAAAATTTTATGAATGTCTACTAGAATTCGTGTCTCGGTTTGCTTTGTTATTCTTTCTATCACTGATAGATGAGCAACAGGTTATACTTAGTTAAGAACTTCAGACCCTAGTGAGCAAATAAGCAGCACACTGATACTCTGAAAATTGAGGATGGGTGCTGAACAAATATAGAGCAGTTTGGAAACGGAAAGTTGTGCTTTTAACTGAGTCTTTAAGTCATTTTAGTATTATCCATTTTGCGGATTTGAACATTAAAGTTGGGGTTGTTAATGTACTAATTGGTTGATGCTTTAAGGATTATAATCAGAAGGGTTGTTGAAGCTATACGGAATCAGATTGATAATTCATATTGGCTTGTGGGAATTGGTGGATAACTACGGTTGGGAGGAGTGAAGAGTAGCCATTAGTGTTTGATTGCTCATTGTTTTGGAAGGTCTTCTCGAAGAAACAGATTTGCATTCATTAGCTAGTCCTACTGTCAAATTGCTTCTTAAATTGATATTACATAGATTTCATAGAAGTCCTAATATACAATATTTTCCACTATAATTGCAGATAATAAGGCTTTATTTTTCACATTCACTTTGGTGCATTATGGAGACGAATGACATTTTTATGCTGTATAATTTTTCTTTTCAGGGTTAACAAATCAATGATTACTCTGCCTGTTCTTGGAAAGTATATTCTGTAAGTTGGTGTTGCTGGTTGCTATCGTACTTTGAATCTGAATTCTCTTATTTGTCCTATAGTTGTTGTTGGTCTTAGGGAATGGTAAACATCATCATCATCAGTCTGGAATTTCCTTTCCTATTCATTCAAATTTTTATATGCTTTTAAATTGCCTTCCATTCTGGCATTAGCCTTTTCATCTTCTTTAGAGCGATGTAATCTACTCTGCGATAGCTAAGTATCTGCTTCACTGCCTTGGTTTTTGCATTACGCTATATGAACTTTGATTACCTTGTACGACTCTGTTCAAGTATGCAGTCATTTAGTGTCAGATTATATCATTTCCTTTGAAAGTTTTAATGTTTTGGATTGCTCAGAAGATTATTCCAATAAACTGTATTTTGTATTGGGGAGGGAACATTACTGTTTTTCGGACATTCTTTTCTTGATATTATACTATATTCAGCACAAGACAAATTTTCTGATTTTTTTAAATGCTTGTTAAACTAAGCTACGTAGTTCTAATGCCTCGCTTTCGATGGAATTTTCACAAGTATGAATAACTAGTGGTAATCAGAAAATTATCCTGATAATTGTCATTAAACTTTTCACTGCGGCATGAGTGTATAATGATAAAAATTGTGTTTCTTTGATATTGGTTGGCTCATAATTGATTTGTTTGGTGAACTTGAAGAAAGATACGGTTACCCAGCTGCTTCAAATCTGTAAAAGTATCAGTGGTGTTTTGATCAAATTTATGAAGGCCTTACTGTAAATTTTACTGTTTTGTATTTCTGCAACGTAGTCTATGGTTACGAGTGATTTATAAATTTAGAGTTAGGCTGTATATCAGATCGAAGGTGTTCAGGATATCCTCTTCCTGGATATAAATGACCATGTACTACAGAAATCCTAACGAAATAATAGAGAAAACATTAACCCTCAAAATACTTCTAGCCAAGACCACGATCTGTTCCAATCACCACTTTCCCTATTACCATATTAAACCCGTCATAGATAACCTTCTCTTAAATCATACAAATATGAGTTTTATGGTACTATGCAGTGTTACAAATGGTTAAATTCAGAAGGAGGAAATATAAATAGGCAGATTATGGTAAATAAATATGATGAATAATGGATCTCGTGAGAAGACCTCATTTGTAGCAGTAGAAAGGTGGATGTGGCAATGGAGCAAGATTTCTCTTCGATACTAGTCTTTACTTGGTCTTTATAAGGTTGTTAGTGATGTTGGCTCACAAATATAACACTTTGTAGAAAGCTCCGAGGAACTGGTACTTCTACATCTCATGATGCCACACGTTCTTGGCTTGTATGTTTGAACATCTTTGATCATAAGTCTTCAAGTTTTGATTTTGAAAATCACTTGTTTAGATTTTGACCTTTTGAATCTTTTTACTTGCTTTCAATAAAATATGAAATGATGGATAAATAAAGGTAATTGGTCTTCTTTCATCAAATAAATACACAAAATAATCAAAAATAGTGCATGGAAAATAAATCCAAGGAAAAACAAACAAGACAAATAACTGAGGGACTTGTTGATTTAAACGAATATATCTCTTTTTTTTGGCATCTATCTTCAAGGTTCCTAGCTGTATAAGAGCATTTATATGCTTGCTGAGCAATCACTTTTTGCATTAGACATCTCCTAAGTTGAATGATCATTGGGATTTTCTTACTTGAAAGATAACTTTATATTGGCACTTAAGGTGATTTGAAGGTCTTCTAGATTATATTAGACATCTCCTAAGTTGAATGATCATTGGGATTTTCTTACTTGAATAAGAAACATTGGTTGCATTTTCTATTAAGTGGGTATCTACCTTAATAGAAATAAGCGCTCGAGTTATCATTGGACTTATGGTTCAGGTATTAAGTGGGTATCTACCTTCTGAATTCTAAGTTAGTGCATTATTGAGGAGAGCTTTCATCTCATGGCAATTTTATCTTGTGATTATCCTCCTATTCTTATAATTGAGATCGTCTCTTGAATATATTCTATGGCTTAGTTTTCTTCTGATGGAATTCCACTGTCCAAATGTGTTAATGGATTCTCTTATAGTGGGTTTTGAAGAAGTTGGTTTTACTGGGATAAAGATGCTTCTTGATGTCAGACAAAGAGGTCTTGACGGTATATCATTTCGAGTTATGGCTCGAGCAAAGCCCAATGAGGCAGTGGAAAAAGAAATTTGGGTTGAGATGAGCTTCAACGTAGCATATCCATGCTTTTTTTTTGGCTACTCAAGTTTTAAATTGGTGGTTCATTCAGTCATTCTGATTAGTAGCTTTGTAAATTACGCTGTATTCATGAACCAACATCTCGTCCTGAACAATCCTGTTGATAACACATCTATCTCGAATTGTGCGTAGCTTTTCATGGATTCAATTAATCAATGGGTGAATCTTTCTGTAGATAGATGAATCTTTTTCAGTTAGTCATACCTCCACATCTATATTTATTCCGCTATTGCGCTCAGCATTTGATAATCCATTTACATCAGTGGGGTACACTCATTTCATTGTCTATCTAGTATCGCTTTGTTTTTCAGATTTTGAACACCGGAGGTGCGGCTGATCATGCGAAGCTATATAACAAGTCTGTAAATTT
>APFE031460142.1:18147-30515 GCA_000404065.3 Pinus taeda | reverse complement strand
AGACCAAGGAATGGTGGGACGTTGAGCTCGAAGGCATTGTCACCGAAAGCCTTGGTGGTGGTGTATGGACCATATCGGAGCGTTCGAAGCTTGCAACGGGGCCTATTAAGGTGCTCTTTTTGCAAATGAAGCCAAACTTTGTCGCCCACCTGGAACTTGTGCGGTACTCGATGTTGATCATGGCGCTGCTTATACTTAGCATTGGACCTGTCCAATATATCATGGAACTGTTGGTAGATGTGTTGAATGCGCTCAATGAAGTTGTTAGCCCTTTCAATTTCAGACTACATGTGAGCCGAATCTACCTGAGTGGCTGTAAATGGTATGGCCACATCAATGGGGCATAATGGCTGAAATCCCAACCCTACCTGAAAGGGGCTGTGGCCTGTTGAGCTGTGGAGAGCTCTATTGTAGCTATGTTGGACATAGGAGATATTTTCATCCCATGTGCGTGGGTGCTTCGAGTTGTACATGCGCAAAATGTGTACGATCATTCTGTTGACAACCTATGTTTGGCCATCAGTTTGGGAATGGAAAGCCATGGAATTAGTGAGTTTTGTATCCACCATTGACCAAAGACTTGACCAAAATGCACTTAGGAATCTATTGTCCCGATCTGAGATAATGGACTGTGGGATCCCAAAGTGTACCCACACTCGCTTGAAGAAGAGCTTAGTAGTGGCCTCTTTTGAGATACTCTTCTTGCAGGCTTCCATGATGGCCATCTTAGAGAATCTGTCCATGACCACGAAAATGCAATAGTTGCCGTGCTTACTAGAAGGAAGGCCTGACATATAATCTGTAGAGACAGATTCCCAAGGCTGGCTAGGAGTAGGTAGAGGAGTATATAAGCCTTGTTTCTTGATGGTTAGTTTGGAAATGGCGTAGGATCTAATGTACTTCCCAACATCTTAACGAAGTTTTAGACAATAAAAATACTTCTACAATATCGCCATTGTTTTCTCTACTTCAAAATGTCCAGCGACCTGACTGTAGTGTGCCTCCCAAATCATCTTGGCATGCTCACTTGAAGGAACACATATGTGTCCCAAGTGGCATAACAGTGCATCCTGAAGGTGAAAATTTGGAACTTTCTTCCCTTCTAGGAGTGTCTGGTATATGCTGCCGAATTCTGGATCGCTCTTGTAAACATGAGGCCACCCCGACGTCTCATGCCCACAGGAGTCGAGCACATTGATCAGCTCCATGACTAGTGGTGTGTGAGGCAATCAATGACATTATTGGTGCTGCCCTTCTTATACTTAATGTTCAAATGGAACTGTTGCAGATAGTTGGACCATTTCTGATGGTGATCTTTCTGCAACTTCCCTTGTGTCTGTATGAACTGTAGAGGCCAGTGGTTTGTGTGGATGGCCGTTTCCTTCCCAGAATGTAATGCTTCCATTAACAACAGACCTGAACAATGGAATACATTTCTTTGTCTTAAGTGGGGTACTTTCAGACTGTGTCTGAAAGTGTCTCACTATGGTAAGCCATTGGATGCCCATGTTGAGTAAGAACTGCCCCAATAGCATAGTCAGAGGCATCTGTCTCAATCTCAAATGGTTGTTGTTGTTCTGGTAATGTGAGCACTGGTGTAGAACAAAGGTGATTCTTCAACTCGTAGAATGCTCGCTACTTGGTTTTCGACCAAAATAACTTTTCTTTTGCTCTGCCCTTGGTGACTTGACTTAAAGGCCAAGCGATATGAGAGAACCCCAACATGAACCTGCGGTAGAAATTGGCAAGACCTAAAAAGCCGCAAAGCTCTATTAGAGTGGTTGGGGCTGACCAATATTGAATGAATTGTATCTTGGATGGGTCCACATGTACACCCTCCTCATTAATGATGTACCCCAGATATTGAACCTGGGTCAGGCCAAAGGTACATTTCTCCAAGTTGGCACACATCGTGTGTTGTTGAAGGGTTTGAAGGACTTGCCGAATATGGTGGAGGTGTTCTTCCCAACTCTGGCTGAAGATCAAGATGTCATCTAGATACACCACCACGAATGCATTGGTGAAGGGCCGCAAGATGTCATCCATCAATCTCATGAAGGTTGCAGGGGCGTTCATCAATCTGAACGACATGACCAACCATTCGAAAATGCCCTCCTTGGATTTGAAGGCAGTCTTCCACACATTGGAGGGTTCTATAGGGACTTGGTGATAACCTGACTTCAAGTCAATCTTTCTCAAATATTTGGCCACCTTGAGCTGGTCTAAAAGGTCATTAATCCGCGGGATTGGGTACCTATTTTGGACAATGATCTTGTTCAGCGCCCGATATTCAATACAGAGTCTCCAAGTCCCATACTTCTTTTGTACCAATACAATCGGACTTCCACAGGGTGATGAGCTTGGCTTGATGTGCCCTTTCTGCAGTAGTTCCTGAATCTACCTCTTGATCTCATCATTCTCCAGAACAGAGCGTTGATAGATCAATCCATTAGGCAGTGGCATGCCTGGGGTCAAATCGATGGAGTGCTTGACCTGACAATGTAGAGGTACCCCTGTGGGTGAGGTGAAAATGTCCCTGTACTCCTCCACGACCTTGTCCATATGTTGCTGTTGTGCAAAGGAGCCCTACCTGGAAGCCGTGGCCACAACCTTCTTCTTGTCTTGGGGCGAATCATAAGGAAAACAAATTTCCTGGTCTGGGAAATGATCTTATTGCATTGCTTTGCAGTGATCAAAGAGATGGCGGTAGGCGGGGCTACCTCTGGTATCCTGTACAACTTATTAGCCAAAGTAATAATCACAGAGCGAGGTCTAGATTCATATACAACATGTCGCTTCCACAAGTATGGTTGTCCTAACAATACATCAGAAACTTCAAGAGGAGCAAGTCACACAATACCTCATCTATGAAGGGCTTGATGCTATAGGGAAGGCGACACTACTGGCTGACACAAAGATTTCATCCTTGGTGAAGCCACCTAATGGTGTACGACTGTGGATGTTCTGTAGTCTTTAGGCCTAGCTGCTTCATGTCTTCTATTGAAATGAGGTTCTTTTGTCTCTCGTTGTCGACATTGGACTACAACAAAGAACCCTTCACCCACATTTGTGAGTGGAAGAGGCGTTCCCTCTCATCTGGGTCTTCAAGCTCAATTTTTTGGATCTTTGTGGTGGCCACGGTGGCACTGGGCTCTGCATCAATGATATGCTTCCCTTTGTCAGTCCCCTTATCGGGTTCTGATTCAGAGTCAGAACCTGCGCCTAATTCAGAAGCCTTCAGCTCGGCCACCAGTGACTGCTTGGCCTGACACTCACTTGTATTGTGGGTGGAGCTCTTATGGAACTCATACCATTTTCCCGTGTCCTTCTTTGTCTTTATGGTGTTGTTATTTGCTTACGACTTCGGCAAGTTGTCCTGGGCAGCCCGACCTTGGCTTGGTCCCTTGTTTTGTGGTTTGGGGGCGCATTTTCCTTGCTTTGGATTTGCATCTCCAAAGTTCCGCGTCTTCTGTTTAAAATTCTACTCAATATTTACAGTGTACCGATACGCCGTGCCGAGTGAGGAAATGTCCAAGAACTCCATCTCGTCTTGTTTGTACTCATGTAGATATCCATGGTACTTGAGCACCAAATGCCACTCAGTATCCTTGATACCCAGCTTCGTGCAAAGGGTATGGAAAGTATTTGTGAACTCCAACACATCTTGGTCCCTTCCTTGCCGTAGCGTGGTCCACTTTATGTATTTATCTTCATAGCTCCTGACAGGATAATACTGTTCCTTGATGGCGCCTCGGAAAGAATTCCAAGTGGGTGCAACTAAAAATATCAAGGGTTCACTTTCACCCTTTTGTTCACAGTAGGTTTCCCACCAGTCCTTGACGCGTGGGGCGACTTTGAGAAGTGCAAGTGTAATCTTTTCCCAATTGGAAAAGTCATGAATTGAAAAATATCCTTCCAATAGATTTAACAATTTATCTACGACGTCTGCATCTATTATCCCTTCGAATATGGGAATATCGAAGTTAACTTGTACCTTAAAAGGAGTGGCTGCTGGATGAAGATGCATCGCCTGTGGGTAGTCATCGAGGGATCTGGGAAAAGTTATCCATCATCGCGTCCCTCTGTCACTCGAGAGATTCTTTGAGCAACATTTTCAAAGGATCTCCTTCCCCCTCGTATTTCTTTTCTTCCACCATGGGAGGACGTCGGGTTTTGTGAGGCTGATCCTGCAATGGTTCAACCAGATCGAGCGATAATTCCTTATACCCTGACCTCGTTGGGGGCATGCAAAGAAAAATGAAGAAAGATAAAACCACTATGATACCATTGATCCGAACTTAAACAGGAACACAACAACTTACATATATAATCATAAACAACTTACATATATAATCATAAACACAGAGATGCAGAAGAAAAACACTTCATTTCATTAATGGAAAAATACTGAACTATGCTTACAAACAGAATGGAAATAATATAGCTCGGGTGATGTTAAGTTATCTCCGAGGAGAGATGTGGCAACTACATAGCTCTGAACCGTGTTACAATGAGGCTCAAAGGCCTATTTTTACTGAGAAACAATGGAAAACCCTAAACATCTAGAAACCTAACCCTAGGAGATGAAGCGCCAAACTTGTGGGCCCCATTTGGGTAAATTGGTACATCAACTTCTTGGGGTTGTAACTTTGGCATACGATCTCTATTTGGCAAGCCGGTTTGGGACATTTCCGGTCTCTCCGTTTTCCCTAAAAGCACTGTTTAGTGCCTCAAAATGGCTCCGGAAGTTCAGGACCCGAAAAATTGCCAAAAATAGTAAACCTTGCTACAATTAAGGAAATTGAAAAACTGAAAGAGACAGTGTTGGGGGTCCAAGTGGAATAGGCAAGTGGCCACCAATATGCGCCTGGATCATAGTCAACTAGCGCGAAGAAATGACCTCTTAAGGGAGGTTAAGATGAGCCACTATGAGACCAACCAAGGATTGTAAGGACACCGATTGTGTTATGATCCTTCATTCTTAAGACTGAACCACAAACAATATATAAAAAAGGTCCAGTACTTTAGTCGATATTAAAACCTTTCAAGTAGGATAACAACATATAGTGATATTTTCGTGGAAGGATAAACTTCAATTGCCTCTTTAAGGGGCTACAACTTCACTTGCCTCTTCAAACAGGCAACCTCCCAATTAGTCGAGATTCTATTCAACTTGACTGAGCCTAATGGTTAAGAGCATGCGTTTCTTTCTAAGAGTTTACAAGTTCAAGTCCATAGGGAGGTAGAGTATGTATATCTTTGTAGACTTTGACAGTCAAATCATTGCACAAAAATGGGTTCCTTGTGCCACAAACAAGGGGGCCTCATGCATCAAATTGGTGTCTAGCTTGGTGACCACCTTAAAAATAGATTATTATTATTTTACAATAATATTACAATACATGATCATGTAAGGAGAACTCCATTCTTATTTACAGCTAGCCAAAATACCCTAATCATAGCCACATGCAAACTACTTAGCAGGCCTTTTTTAGTGATGCTATAATACATTTGTTCAATGATAACTACCTATTGGGTCTCATTTAATAATAAATCATATTTTGGCCCTAGTCCACAATACAGTAAATAACCACTTTACTTGTATTATAATAACTCTAATGGCTCCATAGGCCCTTATTACACCCCTATGGATCACTCTTCCATTCCATATGCCTTCAAGAAACATTGTCCTTAATGTTTGTAGAGATAGTGTACAACCATAAACTAGGGTCTCATGTATGGGCATTAACCATAATGGTGGAATAGTTTAGGAAACTATAATCCATATACAACTTCTTGCCTTAACATTTAAGTAGTCAAAGAAGCTCATATATAAACGTATGTCTCGTGTCCAAAGGCTCATATTAACTCTTGTCTAATGGGACTCAAACTCAACAAATGATTAAGTATTTTGCTTCAAATTCCCACATGGTCATGTGGATTCAACTATATAGAACCTTCCATAGAAAAAATATCATCAGTTGCAAAAGGTCATTTATGGATTTGGAAGGAACATTACCACTAGAGCATATGCAAAATGAAAACTAATAATCATGATTTACTCCTGACTTATGTAAATGATGTTCACTTTATATGGAGGAGTATGGTCATAAAAGAAAATTTGAAAGTAATTGTGTTCATATGAATGAAAATTGTCCATATAGCATTCAACACAAGATTTTGCCTTTCAATCACATCATGCATGTATGTCTTTGTTATACTTTCATATGATGAAAATATATGCCTCATCGACAATATAGTCCTTTTTAATTTGTCACAATTTTATCATCTATCAATTACACTTTGGATCATGTCCTTCTTGTTTCTCAACATTGCCATTCTTTGGTTTCGTAACCATTTCAAGGTTATGAAGTTTAAATGGCCCTAAAATTCTAAATATTGATTAGAATCACAATTATGACATGAATATGGAAATAACACAACTACATTGCTTCTCATTGTGTTGGTCTTGTTGCAGTTGGGTTCATAGATAGAGAGATAATCACACTACAAGAATTTTCCTTGACGGTTTTGAAGGCCTAATTTGAAATGGGTGTAAATTCTATGATCCTTATATGATTTCCTATTATGACCCCAATTATGAGATGCCATAGCCACTATGTTTCTATTGGTACTAGTTCTTCTGAAATGTCAAATACTTCTTCGAATCCCTAATAGGAGCTAAATTCTAAAATGCCATGGGCACTTTGCTTCTAATGACATTAGTCTGCAAGAAATTTAGGCACTCTATCTAAGAGATAACTGCTCTATAATACACATGTTTGTTACAAAAAAATCCCTAAAAGTGAGCTGATTTTCAAGCTATAATATCTCTTTCACTCCTCCAATTCCAACACTTCTTATGAAACTATGTGTTCTTTATATAGGAATTCATATTGCAATTTTTTTCTTCAAATTCTACATAAAAGCTTCATAAATGAATGCATGTGTCACAATCCTATTTTTCCCTTTAAAATTTTACAAAATAATGTTAAAAATGGTAAGTTCTTCCCCTTTTGCCCATAAAGAGCTCTAATACCACTTGCTATGATACACAAACTCTTCATGTGAGTAACACCATAATAATCCTTTTACGAAATGATTAACTCTTGTTCACTTGCCTCTTTGAGGGGGGAAAGCTCCCAATGAGCTCAACTCCCATACAATAATATTCTCATAAATGACCATATAAGGAGGACTCCATCCTTGTTTGTAGTTAGCTAGAAAACCCTATTCATAACTAAATGTTGACACCTAGTTGGCCTTATTTAATGAGGCCACGTTACATTTATTCAAAGCTAAGTCACTAGTAAGCCTTATTCAATGTGGTTCCCTCCTTTGCCTAATTGATTAGATCATATTATTTGAGGGTATTCAAATTTCAAAATGACCAAGTTTATTAACCTATGTTATAATTATGACATGTAAACCCTTTTGACTGCTTTGGATTGTCTTTAATTGATATTATTGAAATTCTAAATGAGACTTTTTGTTTTAACGTTTATATGATAAAGCTGGATGCATGAATTGTAGAGTGATATGACATAATTGATGATATTGATCCACATGGTTATGAAACGTTGAGATGAAGCATATGCATTTAAGATGCAATGAGTGCTAGATGTTATTGGTATTTTGCCGAGTGTAACCAGAATCGAAGTGAAATTGTGTCATAATGGACTTGGGACATTATAATATATGTTTTTAATTTGTGATCATGGAACTATTTAATGTATTGATTTCAATGTGTGTGGGCATAGGGAATATATACATGGGTATTTGGGTTGTATGGAAGATATACATAGTATCACTAGGATATAAGGAACACCATTTTTTTTGTATTCACTATCACTCTTTTTTTGTGTTTGGTGTTGAATAGCTTATAATGCAATCACCCAAATTTTGCATGTTGTCGTGAGAGAAGGCTACAAATTCATTTATTCGTGAGGTTTAGCTAAAAAGTGTACAATAAGGTGCCATCCTTGTTCCTCAATGACCATTAGCCTCTCACAAAGGTAGGAATAGGTTGAGTTAACATGGCTTCAACTATTGTACCATTTTCTCAAACTGTCCTCTTGTCTTAGAAACTGTTGGATCTCATGACCACTATTTATGTGGCTTGTAATTTGTCTTTATGATAGAGAATACAAATTGATTTGTGAGTAATTGATGCACCATGTCTACTCTTCATATTTCAGTAATTGATGCACCATGTCTACTCTTGATATTTTTTTGTTGGTATCAGAGCCTCTGGACTTGACTTGACTTCCTTAAAGAAGAACCCAAACAGATGGAAAAGATTTGAGGTTTTGTTTTCGGTAAATAGCTCACTATAGGTGTGATGCTGTGTGAAAGTAATTTTTTAATTGATTGTTAGAATGTGAGAACGGATTAATTTAGTTGTAAGATTTCAGTGTGTTGCAACTATGGGCCGAGTCTCTGCGTACGCCCAATAGGGAGATGGCAGTGCTTTGTTTCCTTTTATTGTGGGGGGCAGATTGCTGACATGCAATTGCTAAAGTTTACCACGACTTTAACCGCAAATCCACGACGTGAAATGCCTACTTGGCGTGACTAAAAGTTTGGCACTAGTTTGTGCGTAAATCCAAAGGCTTTGTTGCATATTCTGGATATATATATACAGATGAATATTGTGAAAGATGTAGAGTTGAGAAGCCAGAAGATTTTGAGAGAATATCCGGACAACCTGCTGTATCCCTGTGCTGAGCAGACGTCAATTGAAAAGATCCGAGCACCCCTTGCAGGATCGATCATGTGGATGACGAATTCCCGTGTGCCAAGACCTCAATAAAAGTTCAGTGTATTATTCCTTCTATGCATTCCAAAGATCTGGCCTCATCAAGGCCGGGTTTTACCTCTACAACGAAATTGACAGAGATCGATTCTGCATATCCCACGAGTTGGTTTGGATTCGTTGGACATTCGTTTGAAAACGGGCCACGGGAGGAGATCGCTCCAATCCAAACGTGCCCATCAATTTGGTGGTAGCAGGCAAAGTAGGAGCCTTAATCAGAGCCTTGGGTTTTCTCTACGCAACTCAAAGCACTGACATAGCTGAAGTCGACAAAGGCTACCACACGGGTATTAGCATTAAGAATTCTTAGATATTCTTAGGAGTAACAAATGCTCTGGGTTTGCTTTGTGCATTTCTGATCCCGGAAATAAACACAAATCATTAGAGGAGCTCTCATGTGAGAATGAAGAAGAGGAAGGAGTTGAACTGGAGCACATCCATTCAGCGCCCAGAACCAGACCAATTGAATAGATGGAAAACCTTAATGTTGCCTAAGGTTAGTTAAATTGTGATTGTTTCATGGCCTTCTCCTGCGAATTGTTTCTTGCCCAGAACCATTAAACCGATCTGAATGTTTCAGGGTGGAATAGAGGAGAATAGTTATGGAGTGATTGGTTTTGTTGTTTTTTTGTTAAGCAATTTGTTTATTGGTAAGAAGTGCAAAACCTATTAATAAATATTATTAATGGAAGAATATAATTAAATTAGTGGTTTTTCGATGGATAGAGAATTTTAGTTAGTTTGATTTTGTGAATCTGTTATATACTGTTGGATCTTGTTGTGTTTTGGGCTGCACGAGCATAAATTAGAGGTTTTGTTATGAGATCCATGTGTGTAGAAAGGTTAGTTGCATAATTGACCGCTAGATACTGTCCAATATCGAGATTGTCTTTCCGGAGATCGAGAAACATCAATTATACAAAGCTTATCAAAGATGGTTAGAGGCGATTATGTCTTAAATGAGTTGAATGGGAAGCTCCAAGATTGTGGTGGTGAAAAGAGCGTTGTCCCATAGACTTAGTGGGGATAAGTGCCAAGGAAGACAACACATGAGACATGTGAATTGTAATTTGAATTTTTTTTAGTAATATTGTAATGATGTGAATGTAAACATTAAAGGGGACACTTGAAATATTTTCTCGTTAGAGTCTGTTGAGAGGTTTTCTCAATAGTCCCCGTCTCCTTGTCTTAGAAACGATTGGATCTCATGACCATTATTTACGTGGTTTGTAATTTGGCTTTGTGATAGAGAATACAAAATGATTTGTAAGTAATTGGTGCACCATGTCTGCTCCTCATATTTCTTTGTTCCTCAACCAAATAAAATTGGATGCTTGAAGAGCACACATGAACATGACACCCTTGGTATTTATTGAAAGGTAATTCTTGAAGGGCATGGAGAAGCATGGTATCTTTAGTATGAATTATAATTAATATGCATACATGAGAAAAATATTTCACTAGCATATGCATTTTATTTAAATGGGGAAACGTTTAATAAATACATGATTGTTTGATGGAGCATATAAGTTATTGCATATCTTCTAATGATGAAAACTATTTTTTTATTATTTAAAAGTTATTAACTCAACCATATAAATTAAATGGCTAAACATCAATCAATGATAGACATAAAAACACTTCATGATACATTTCACATTGTTAAAATTAAAAAAAATTACAGAAATTAACTAAATCATAAATTTATTTTAAATTATTATTAATAATTGTGAAAATAATTAATATATAAGTTAAACATATGTACATTTAAAAAAACACATAACACTATTTTTAACCACGAAGATTCACCCCGATTATATTATCCAAATTCTTGATTTGTAAATAAGCTTTGTTACAACACCATGGGTTATAAATGCCACATGCCCAAAAAAATATAACTCATTTCATATGACACTTTTTCATATGCAATTTTTTTAATTAATCAATTTAATTAAAAAAGAAAAAAAATGGCATAATTAATTTGGAGATAAATCTCAACTTTTAATTTGTGAGTACTATTAAAATATTCTAGAATATTCCATTAAAATTAAATCCCTATCATCCACCTAATAATTATAATTAAATTAAATCTAAAAGCCTATAAAATACTATGTTTAATTGGATGTGATAAAAAATAAAATAAAAATCTAAAAGTCTATTAAAAAAACATAGATTTATTGAGTGATTAAAAAATAAATACATTTATCATGTACATGAAAACTATAATTTATTCAAAATAATTATAAATAATTAAATTAAAATTAAAAACTTATTAAAAACATAAGTGATTAAAAAATAAATACATTATACAATGTACTGAAATAAAAATTAATTAATTATCAAATTTAAATTATTAATTAGAAAAAGAAATAAAAGATTCATTCAAATAAAAATAGAAGTACGGGAAAAAATAAGTAGACTTGTGAGATATTAAAGAGATAGATTAATTAATAATAAAAGCAATAACCACCTATACACCCATTCAATCAAGGAAAAATGAGGAAATGAAGGAACATCCATGAGTAAAAACGAGATCAAATGGTGTGAGGAAAGATAAATAGAATCTTAAGTTGTGAGATATTAACGAGATAAATTAATTAAATAAAAAAATAGTGATTACATGTACTCACTAAAATAAGGAAAGATGAGGAAATCACGGGAACATCTAAGGAGTTAAAACAAGAAGAGTCTAAGGTGATGAATAATCATTATTTATATTTTTAAAAGATGTCTTACTCATGCACTTGTGCATTTACATGACACATGGATGTGCAAATTATAATTAATTAATAATTAAAAAAATTGTATTTTTATTTGAAATGGACGAGTGGCTTGAACCACAAAGCCAATGAAAATTACTTGAGGTAGAGAGATCATACACTTTTGTTCCCTATTGCTAATGGTTGTTGTAGTATGGAATTTTCTATGGTGAAGTATTGTTGAGTTCGGTTTATTAGACAGTTAACATGGTTATGGATGAAATAGAAATTATTACTTCGAAACGGATATTCGAGTTTAAAAATTTCAAAAAAACATAAAAAAAAATAACTAAAAAATGAAAATTGTTTATTTCAGAATAATGTTTTTTTTAGGGTAAATTTTCAATATTTTTTTAAAATGGAAGTAAGTATATATATTAATGGATGAAAAAAACGTTCTTTAAAAAAATTGTTTATTTTGAAATAACAAAAAAAAACCGGGTTACAATTTTGATATTTTTTAGCAATGGAGTTAAAGAGAAAATACCCAGATTTTGAAAAACTGTAAAATTCCAACAATTATCGGACATGATGTTAAAGATAACATATCATGTCTCGAATCGTGATAATTCCAACTATTTCCATCCATGTTGTTAAAAATAAAATATCTTGACTCTAAAAAACCTTGAAACTGCAATTGTTTTTGACCATAACATTAAAGATAAAATATCATGGCTTAGAAAAACATTAAAATTTTGACAATTTTTCAACCATACAATTAAAACCAAAGATTATGATTACAAAAAACTCTCAAGTTTTCAAAATATTTCAAGCATGACACTATGAATATATAT
>APFE031460134.1:0-11552 GCA_000404065.3 Pinus taeda | reverse complement strand
CTCTGTTTACCCTTGCTATTCAGACCCCTAATATTCCAACTGAGCACAATCATTTAAAACTTTTGGAGAGAGGGGAAGAATACCTCCGACAAAGGTATCACTTTGCCTGAGTTAATCAAGGTTTCTCCTACCGTCTGAATAGTTTCAATCAGCGGTTTCCTTCCTCTCTTCCTGCTGCTTTTTCCAGAGCCATCCATTCCCGTCTGCCCAGTCCCTTGGTCAGGTCCTGTCATTATCTGCTTCTCTGCGTTCTGCCCTTTTTTTTCCTTGTACTTCTGGAATACTTCCTTGTATAGTTGTTTTTGTTGCTCAGGTATAAATCTGCTGTCTAAATATTTCCATTCTTGGATTAATTGCTTCAGGATTCTTTCTTCTTCAATCTCCCCTGCAGCTTGATTTTCCACCTCCATCGGGGTTTGTATTACCAGATCTTCCACGTTTCCTTCCTGTTGTTTTGCAGAACTGCCTCTTGGGTTTACTGCCTTCTCTTTATTCTCTCCTGAGGTGTCCATTGGCGAATTCTTTGGGTCCTCATCATCTTCCAGATTAACTTCGTACTCTTCATCTTCATTCCGGAGAGCCTGAAACTTGTTTTGGCTGATTGAGCTACCCTCTTTTCCTTGGGGATGAGGTTTAGTTTTTTCTTGGTTTTGTCTCCTTCTTCTTGTAACCTGTTGAAAACCTTTATCCATCTCTTCCATTTTCCCTGTGGTTTTCTGCTGCTCCTCTTGGCTTCTTCTCTGTTCATCCTCTTTGTTCAATGGGCATTGTCTAACGAGGTGCCCATATTCATGGCACTTCTGACACCTGAAAGGGATGTGTTCATAATCTACTGGTTGCTCCCACACTTCGTCATGATATTCCACCTCCACATGGTCTGGGAGGGGTTCGGCTAGGTTCACGTAAACACATATCCTTGCACATGAGTTATACTTACCTCTCCGGGTAGCTTCTGCCGCTTTGACGAAACTTCCAATCGAGTTCCCTATTCCTTCCAGAATTTCCGGGTCCCAGAATTCATCAGGTAATCCAAACAGCCTAACCCAGAGTGGGGCTTCCAACAACTTTTCTTTTTCTGGGTTATATCTCTCCTCCCAGAATTTCATAAATAAGCCCACATTATTCATGAAATATGGTCCTCCTTCAAAGACCCTATTTCTGTCCTCCAGGTTTGTGAAGATGGCTGTGAAAAACCCTTGGGCTCCCAGTTTTAGATCAATGTGACCCCTTGGTTTCCACTTTTGATCAATCCACCTGTACAACTCTTTCTCCAGTGGCCAGTATCCTATAAATTTGCAGATCAGGGCGTGATCTTTCATGTAGCTGTTGTATTCCTCCAACTTGTTATTGGGGATAACATATCTAGGCCTCTTCTGAGCACGAGGTAGGCACTTCCCTTTCATCTTTTTCTGCCAAAGGTTACCCATGACAGGAGCATTGTTTTCCTGTTGATTCTGCTGTATTCCACTCATGCTATTCTCTCCCGTCACTACATTCTTGAAGGAGGGGATCTCTCCCCTCCCCGAAGTGTTTTCCATTCCCTCTCAGCTCCTATCTCAATAAAAGTATTCTGTCAAAAGCAGAGAAGATGCTTCTTACCTGACGGGCTGAACTCCCGTTGCGTTATACCTTGCCCCGATCTGTCAGCTGCACTGCTTTCGTCCTCATACGGCGCTAGCCTGCACCGTCAGCGAGACATCCGCGATATGAAACCCTAGCAGACTCTCCCGTCTGCAAACCCTCCTTTCACTCTTGAATTTCTAAAGTCATGTTTGACTTTTAATTAATGTGTAACTTTTCAAAATAATTTACAAAATTTGCTCAAAATTTTGAAAATTTTTAACAATGCCATTTTATTTTATGATTTTTTTTTATGGTTATATATATATATCATATATATATATAGTAAGGTGTGAAAGCGTTTGTAATATATGATCCACCTTTATATATAATATTGATCTAAATTATTAAATGTCACTTATTTAAAAATATTCCCTAAAAATTAATAAAGGGAATTTTTAACAAAATTTCTTTTAACCCTTGCACTAGATCAAAATATGCATCAATTACAAAAAAATCCAAGAACAAACAACAATAATTATGAGATTCATCATCTATATCAATAAGAAGAATATTTTTGAAAAGCAATCTAATTTCTTCCTCTAAACCCTTGGTGCATGTTGAGTCATTTCCTAATATTATACAACTTCTTAGAATTCATGATCAACACTTGAGCTGAATATATATATAATATATATAAAATATATATAATGAAAAGAAAAAAATCCTTTTGGAATTGATTTTTACCTTCATAAACTATTTCTAATTGGATATGATATTATAATCTCAAATTTACATTTATTGCCTATCTAATTTATTAATAACTTAAAGTCTCCTAATACTTATAATTCTTTTTCTATTGTTTTTTCATAAAAATATAAAATGCCTAAACCTTAACTATTCCTTTACTAACAACATATTTCAAAATAATATAATGTATTGATAAATAAAACAATGTCCCCTCCATTATAAATCTTTATAGCTCTTTGGTATGCCCTTAAGTCAACATGTCTTTTTATAATTAATAATGTGTTCCTTTAATATTATATAATATTTTTCTTTCAAACATTTTACCTACCTTTAATAGCTAGTTTGATTTTATGATATTAAATGTTTTTCTTTTAAACATTTTTACCTACCTTTAATAGCTAGCTTGATTTTATGGGCAACTTGTGTAGGCGTCATATAAGGCCTTGAAATACCAAGTTGTTAAATAATGTAAGATAAATACTTATAGCCATTTGTAGATGCATTAGTTATTTAAGAATACAAAGAACAAACAAAGGTCAATTGATGCCATTTGTTGTGGAAATTTTTGTTATAAATCATTTTAATGAAAAATAAAAATTTCATTGTTTTAACTAAACACTTTTGAATAACTTTGTGAATTCAACTATAAAAATCTCCTTACTTAAAAACTTTAACAATTCTATTTGTTTTAATATTTTGAAAATTTGTTTTAATATTCTAAGGTAAAAACCTAAATTCAAAAGTTGAAGAATATCTAAACTATTATAATGTCGCCTACAAAATAGAACCTTGCAAATCACAAGTTTTAATAATTAACAATAACATCTGCTATCAATTACTTGTTGCATAAGATACAAGTACTAAGGAACAACGTTGCACATTACATTTATTTTTCGTAAGGAATGAAATGACTTTGTGAAAAAATAATTTGCATACAAAATTATGCTCAATAGTCAAGCACTCATTTAAAAATATGAATGTATACTCATGATGATATATCACCTTTTATAAGGTTTATCATGTTCAATATTTAGAAGGTTTATTAGGTTAATTATGGTTGAGTAAGTTTATTAAGTTGATCTAGATTTATTAAATTTACTAGGTTGATCTAAATTTATTAGATTTACTTTGGTTTAATATATGTTAAAGGTTGACCTATGGTTGATCATGGTCAACCATGATTAAATACGAACAACCATGGTCAATCACAGTCAACCATAATCTAGATTTACTAGGTTGACCTATGTTTACATGGTTGGCTATAGTTAACCATTATCCACCATATTCAATCTTAGGAAACAATGATCAAAAATGAATAACCATGGTGACTATAGTTCATCATAATTTATCATAGTCAACTATTTTTGTAAGTGGGCAACTATGGTAATCTATAGTCAACTATAAGTTGACCAAAATAAACCCTTGTCAACTATAAATTGAACGTATTTAACTATAGTCAACCATCGTCTACAAATCCTCCCTAGGTAGGTAGGTTGTATATCACCCATGGTATATGTCTTTAATTGATATCATTCACCTTTATTAATATGGTTGAGATTACCATTTGAAAAGTTTAATAGTGAGGATTAATAAGATTAATAAGGATCATTAATAATATAAATATTAATAAGGTATATTGATGATGATGATTAATATCTACTAAGACCAATATGGTCTATTGGACCTTAAGAAGGTAAGAGATTAATCATAATTCTTTATCATTTAGTTTCCATGCTCAAAGAGAAGTATTCGCAGATCACCATAGTTTTGTTGAGTTAAAAGGTCAAGAAGGTTGGTGGTGTAACAAATACTTTGAAAATTAGATAGAATGTAAGTATAAAATGGGCAATCTAAAAGAAAGTGTTTTTCATTTACAACCTTCTTAGGATCTCACACTTGACAAACTCTTTCATCCCAATTTCACTCTGAAGCTCATGAGAATCATAGTTTTGTTGAGCTAAAAGATCAAGAAGGTTGGTGGTGTGACAAATATTTTGAAAATTAGATAGAATGTAAGTATAAAATGAGCAATCTAAAAGAAAGCGCTTTTCATCTACAACCTTCTTAGGATCTCACACGTGACAAAATCTTTCATCCCAACTTCACTATGAAGCTCATGAGAATTAGTTCTAATCTTGGTAATGGTCATTTGCTTCTTAACACTAGTCAAGGAGATAATTTTGGTTTTTGAGATTGGGGTTGGTCACCTCCTTATAATATAGTAGTTTCCCTTCCCCCTCTAGCTCTTTATTTCTCCACAATTTCTCCTTAAATTTGGAAGCAATAACATTTTTAAAATTATCCTTCTAAAAATGATCTCCTTATTTATTCCCTAATGGTCTACCCAAAACTGAGCATCCTTATACCCCCTGGCTCTTGAGCCTAAGGTAAGGGATTTTGCTAGAATCAACAATAGTTTCAAGAAACCTCCTAACATCCATGTTGTATAACTTTTTCTTATACATAAAATACCTAATCATAACCTTACTTTTAATGAGCTAAAATATTACTTTAATAAATTAAGTAAGATACGAAGTATTTCATTTAATCTTAAAATTGATGTTCAATGTTCCTCATAATTCTCCAAATATATTGGAACCACAAACCTCACCATCTATACATTAATAATAAATTAATTTAAACATAATAAAACATCAATAATATATTCATTTCCAAACATTAATATATTAGCCCATACGTATTAAGATGCAAAACGATACATATACTAATCTATACATCAACACTAAATTAACTTTCACATAATAAAACATTTATGATAAATTCATTAACATATTAACCTGGTAACTATTGCAAAAGGACGAGCCCATGTGCAAATCCAATGCAGGTACCTTTATAATAACCATGTGGTTATCCGCCATGAGTTATCTCTGATCTTGTTTTGCATGAGACCACATAATTTGATATCATTTGCAACTGTGGAGGGTCGAAGGTCGATATTTAAGCTCTACTTTCTTGTGTCAATTTTTTTTTTTGTTTTATTGAATCTAACATTTTAAATGTATTTTATCATTGGAATTTTATATTCTTAAACAACACTTGATGCAAGGTAAATGTCAACCTGTGGAAGCCGCTGTGTTTTTATGTTCGTGAGCTTTGACAGTAGGTTGATATTATCTTTTTCATGGGAAAGCCTGTGGGCTGTTAATGCAGTGTCATGAGTGCTTTCTTTTTTGAAGTCCAAGGCCAGCGGTATCCTCAGTTTTAAATTCTATTCTAAAGTTTAAATTAATATTTAATTTAGACATAGTCATGATTATATTCACATTTTTTTTATGCAAATCTGCTTGCTGAATTAGTTATCAATTTCTGGTTGCATTTCAAAATTTACTTCCTTCCACCCTTCTTTTTCCCGAATCTGCTCTTTCCAAATCAATGAGACTTTCGTTTTAATTTCCATTGCAAAGAAATTCTATTTTAGACTTGAATTTGTTGTTTTAAAATCTATACCTTGTAAAAGTGCTAATGTAACTTCTCAATCTTCTTAATTCTTATTCAATAATAATTTTTTTTCCAGAATATTTGAATTTGTTTAATAAAATTTAACAAAATTCTAAACAATTTGTACTTTTTCCTAATAGCACCTCACATAGATTCCAGTTGTTACATGACTCTAAACAATTTGCACTTTTTCCAAGTAGCACTTCACATAGATTCCAGTTGTTACATGAATAGGCTGACAACTTATCCAACTACCTCCTAACAATGATTTTAGACACGTCGTCCCACCGAGTTGCACTCTCCAACATCTTAGTTAGGGTTCAAATTTTATTAGAAAATCATGGAAATTCTAATTAGATTTTGATAAAAATATTTTTTTTGTAAATTGAGATTGTAAATGCCAAAAATTTAAGATTTAGAGTGGGTTAAAAGTTTTTGATGGTTTTGAATTTATTTCTACTATCAAAAACATAATTCAAATGCTTTACTTCAAAAAAAATACTAAATTCTAATTACTTTTAATCATTCGAACAAACTTGCCACTTTAGTAGACAACACAGTTTAATTTGAACACATTACATGGGAGTAGTCGATGAATTCATAAGTGCGCTTGACATGATAATTCTACACAAGAGCATAAATGAAGCTTTGGAATATACAATATTCTAAATGATGTGACCGCAAATATGAGTCAACACAAAAACAGTTGCAATATTAAAATTCATAAAACAATCTACAATGTTTTTAAATATGACGTTCTTTTTTTATTTGCCCCTCATAGAAATACAGATGGGTAAATAGTAAGCAAACACATGGTTTTTTTATATACATATGGGTTCCTATCAAGACATATAATTAATATCGATTTCATATCACTAATGGAATTAAAGTTTTTATGTGACATGGAAATGAGTTGTTTTTAGTGTGATTTTTTGGAAGTTTTTTGGTGGGTTTTTCTGGTCTAATTTATCTAAAATCCGATAGGAATTTATTAAAATTACAAGTTTAATGGGTAACTCATGCACAATCCAAGAGCCCTATGGGTTTTTCATAGTGCTGAATCCATATATAGAATCAAGATTTAGCCTCAAATTTTTCCACCAGATTTTGACACGAGAAAGTCCAAAAAATCGCACTAAAGACAACTCCGAGATAAAAAAAACCCTCAAACTTCTTCAAATCATAGATACTGTGAAAAAGCCACAAGCAGAGTGGCGAGGCCAACAAAATCAATAATCTCGAAAAAACAAAATCAATAATATTGAAAAAATTAATATTAAATTCATCAATTATTATAATTTCAAAAAAATTAATGTAAATCACAATAATAATAATAAATAATTTCTAAAGTCACCGCAATCAAAGATCTTAAAATAGTAAATCACAATAATAATAAAAAATAATTTCTAAAGTCACCGCAATCAAAGATCTTAAAATAGTTCTCTTCCCTCCAGTGTATTAACCCATTGTCTTTTCTCATTTTATTTAAATTAACCAATTATTTCACGCAAACTCCATGTTAATTTTATTATTAAAATCTTGCTATGAGTGCACATTTATACTCTGCTGCAAGCATCTCATCTTATGAAAAAATAATTAAAGACAACATCACAAAATATTCTTACCATCTCAAGGATCCTCCTTACCATGTCTTTTCTTATAAATCAACAACTATTCACATGATGTTGTATTTTAACTCACACAACCTTAACCAGAACAATGTAGAACAATGTATTAATATAATAAAATAGACGGTCAATTCATCAAATACAAAAATGAAATTGCATGACCTTCACACTAATACATATATGTGTATAAACTCTAACTGATGTACCTCCTAATTCAATGGAACCTTGTACAATCATTTTTGACAAATATCATGATATTGTTCTTCAAATCAAACGAAAAAATGAAAATCCTCCTGAGCCTTATTGCCAATGATGGAGGCACCTAAGTGTTTGTTGCACATACATGCAAAGGACTCTGCCATGGGATGTCGAGTTTCGCACCCCCTCTAAAATGAAAAATTAGATTAGGAAACTCAAGTTGACCTCCACTCCACCAGAAACATTAAAACAAGGGACCCAATCAGGCGACCCATTGATTCATTTGGATCTTCATTTTGGTTTCAGTTCGTTTTGTGTGGGGAGGAATTTGCTTCGCCCCAAGTGTCCACCTTGGGTTGAATACTCGCATAATTTAAACAGGTTCAAGATTTCTGTAATTTCAAAGAGCGATTGAGATAGGACGCAATTGTCAGTAGCTCCATATACTTCATCTTTGCAGAACGCTTGGAGCTCAAGAAAATCTTTTCTAGGGATTAGGCTTGTAAATGCACGTTCTTTGAAGTGCTCTCCGCTCATGTCTGGAGATGTTGGATCAGAGCCATGGAACTTCTAAGTGTGCAGGCCATCCGTGAATGTTCGAAAGAGGCTTCAGCTCCAACTTCCTGAAGGTTTCTTCCAATATGGATTTGTACAACTATGCGCTGAAATCACATTAAAAGAGACAAGTGACTTTTTACCATTTGGTTCTTCCGTTCCTCTATATTGTATAGACATTATTGTACTTTGTGTTCATTAGTGATCATTAATTAGACATACATATAATTAAATTATCTTATCTTATCTTCCATATGCAAAATGTTGCCATTAATTTATGTAAACATGTGCCCTTTTCCTAGAGTGTAACGTCTTGGGATTCGTGCGACAGGCGGGCGCCGGGGGACCGGGCGCGCGCACACGACAAGCGTGTCATGGGCGCGTTGAGGGCGTGCGACAGTGCGACGGGCGATGCGATCAACGCGACCGACCGATGTGCGATGGGCGCTGCGGGAATAATGCGACGTTTCAAAGAGCTCGATGCGACGAAACTATAACAGCGGACGCAACACTTGGTAAAATGTGATGGTGTTGGAATGTTTATACCTCTTGGCGTGCGATGACTTGGTGGTGAGACCGACTCATATAGAGGGCGAGCCGACCATCGTTTGCGGGCGTTCGAAGGGTGCGTTCAACACATGTTTGGGGGTCGGCCGGACAGCCCCACCCCACACTACATCGCATATAAATACAAGTGCGTGAGATCTCATTTGGACACCAACGACGAATGCACAACATCTTCGCTCAAGGCAAAAGAAGAACTGTGCACAAGAAGGAAATGCGCATTACTCATGTGCAGTTGCGTTGGTGACTTGGACGCAGAAGTGGAGACTTGGTTAGAGGTCGAAGATTGCGCAGAGGTGGTTCTGGTTTACGGTTTTGGTGCAGATTTGGCAGAGGGGATAGGTGGCTCGTGTGAGCACCATACTTGGACAAGGGATGCATGAAACTGTTGTAAGGCAAGGTTGCCTGTGATTGTAAAATTGGTTAAGTGTTGGCCTGGGAGTTTGCCAGGCACACTTGTACACTTATATATTGTAAAATTCTGATTTATAATATATGGTTGGGCAGACTGTTCGGGAGTTGCCCCTCCCCTTTATATCTTGCAATTGATGTTTTTATGATTGTTGTGATAATGAATGAGTATGGGCTTCATTGATATAAAGGTTTAATGCATTTTACTTGGTTGTGAAAAATAAACTAAGTATCGATTGTGAACTAGGCGTAGTCCGCACACATAAGTATTGTTAAAAAGAAAGTGTGGGGTGGTGCCGCACCTCGCTGGCACGGTTGGAAGACCACCGTAGGCTTGGGGGCGTGACAGTTGGTATCAGAGCTACACAACTTCACCAAAATGAAGTTGGTATCAGAGCTAGTGAAGCTCGTGACGAAGTGACCGTGGAAACAGGTTCTTGCAGGGAAGAGGTTGGTGAAACACTCTAAGTGTGACATCAAGGACTTGGGTTGCAGGTGAAGCCAGTGCATGGTCGAGACTAGATTGCAAAGAAGGAGAAGGCTATTAGCAATGGCTGAAGTCGAGGCTGGGTCTAGTCATGATCCCATAAAGACTACTCTTGGGTTGATACGGAAAATGGTGGAAAGGTTGGAGTACTTGGAAAATCATTTTGAGAAGAAGATTGACCTTGTTTTGGAAGAACAAAAGGCATTCTTAAAGATGAAAGATGAACTTGATGAACTCCGAACTCAGCATGAGTACACTGATTTGATGTGTACACAACTTGAATTAAGGGTCAAGGACGTAGAAGCTTCAAGGGACCAGGGTCTTGCAGAGATCGTGGACTTGAGGAAAGCTCTTGAAGAAGCCAAGGATGAAATAGCGGTGTTGAAGAAGGCCGTGAGGCATGGCTCAGGTGGAGGAGTGCCTCATGTGAAAGTCAAGGAACCGGATTCATTCGATGGTACAAGGAGTGCAAAACTCTTGGTAACTTCTTGTGGGACATGGAGCAATACTTGGAAAGGTTGGGTCTATCCGATGATGAGACTAAGGTCAAGGTTGCTGCTCCAATTCCTCACAAAAGGATGCCAAGATGTGGTGGAGAAGAAGGATGGATCAGGTTGCAAATGGAAGTGCTTACTGACATCACTTCTTGATGAAATGAAAGGAGCCATTGCAGGCCCATTTTAGTCCTCAGGATGAAACATGGGAAGCTAGGATGAAGATCAAGTTTATAAAGCAAACCGGGAACCTTCAAACTTATCAAAGGGAGTTTGCAAGTGCGGTCCTTGAGCTACCTGATATGGCGGAGAGAGACAAGGTATTCAATTTTATTGTTGGGTTGAAGCCTTGGGCACGCAATGAGGTGAAGAAACAAAGGATTAGGACACTTGAAGAAGCCTTTGCTGCAGTTGACAGGTTGGTTGAGCACCATGATGAGACTTCTGATGATAGAAAGAAGAAGTTCAACAAACCAAAAGATAAGAAGAAAGAAGAAGCTTCGAAATCAGATGATGGTTCGAAGGCAAAGAAGGTCTTAAAGTGTTGGATTTGTGATGGTCCACATACGGTGAAGAATTGTCCCTCTAAACCGAAGTTAGCTGCTATAGCACAATCCAATGTGAACGATGAAGGTGCTTATGTGGGTATGATGCAGATTCTTGGAGCTGCTACTGCTACAGAGGTGATCTCTTGGAAGGATCCCGAGAGGAACAAGTTGGAGTATGTCCGAATGAAGGTTGGAGGAGCTGATATACTCACTATGGTGGATAGTGGGGCCTCTCACAACTTCATGGGTGAAGATACTGCAAGGAAGGTTGGGCTCAAATATGTTCCTATCAAGGCACACATGAAGACGATGAACTCTCCTCCGAATGAAGTACTTGGTGTGGCTGAACGAGTGGACACTACACTTGGTGAATGGACCGGGAAGGTGGACTTCACCATAGTGAGGATTGATGACTATGAGGCCATACTAGGGATGGAGTTTATGAAGAAATATGATGTGATGATCGTTCCACACTTGAAGAAGTTGTACATCTATGATGGAAGGGAAGATGTTGTAGGAATTTATAGGGTAAGTTCCTCAGACAGAACACCAGAAGGACACCGCTCACAAACAGATCACAGATCAATACACCAGTATTTTGACATGGTTAAAACCCTCAGAGAGGGAAACAGTCCACGGCCTGCGCCAACGTGGCTACTACAGGCAATTTATTAATAAAAGAATGAAAATTTACATAAGCTTCTCTCATGCACGGTTAACCTACAATGACCCTCCATGCGCTTTAAATAGAATTCATGGACCAATCGGGTGTCAAGCCACGGATCAAGTGTCGGTAATACCGAGGAGAGAATGAACCGTCGGATCACTACATATCGTGACCGTCGGATTGTAAGTTACAAAATGTACAACGGTAAAAGAACACACTTTACCTAACTCT